>VZTL01077702.1:0-51825 GCA_013400535.1 Scopus umbretta
GTTCAAATGTCTTTATTTTAAAATCCTTGAAAACCTTCCAGCAGAGGCGGAACACCATATAGATAATTTAAGCTGAAAGACAATGTCTCTGCTCATCTTTCACAAACCCCTTAAAGCCACAATTTTCTAAGTACCCAAAACATGATAGAAAAAACACTAATCCAGGAGCCGGAGAGATGACTTGGGCACAATTTTGACAACAAATGAAGATAATTTAGGATTGACTGTTTTAAAATTACATGCTGAGCTTTTCTACTTCCCAAAGATTCTTTGCTGATTCACTTCTGTTCTGGAGGGCACAACAGACACTGTATGCTTCTGTTGAACAGAGAAGATGTGACTTCGATTTGCTAGAATATGCACAGGAATTGCATATGAAACTATTAGCAACATTTGAACTACATCTACAAAAGAGACCTGGAAGTCTCAAGGATATGCTGAACCCTAAGTTTAGATTCCTTCTCTAACATGGTCAAGGAAAAAAGCAACTGCAAAAGGCCAGTATTCACCTGGAAGAGAATTCCTAAGCGCAAGAAGTTAGTCTTCAAAATGACAAAACCTGAAATAAGTACCAGTAGCATTAATCCCTCCTATTCCCTGATAAAACTATGAGGCACAGCAAACAATATATCCCTCCCTCAGCATCTAATCCAACTTCCAACCAGGCCACAATATAGAAGGATCATCATTCGCACCGATGAATCATCGAACAAAACCAGCAGTCTTATCTCTCACTTAAGTCTTACTCAGTCATCACTCTGTCTTCAAAATGCATCTGATCTGCTGTTTTCCAGGAAGACTTGTTCAATCAGGGTAAGCCAACTATTCCCTTCTTTCCAGTGTACCTCAGCAAGTCCAAACTATTTCTAAGTCAAACGACTGTAATTTTATTTCATACTATCTGCTATTTAAATGCTACAGTGTTAATCCCAGGTGCTTTCAACATCCACATATAACATTTATTGAAATATACATTTTACAACAGAAATGCATCAAAGTACATTGTTTGATATACCTTCTTTCAGTACAGACTGAATCTCATAAAACCTCAAAAAAAAATTCAGTATGTTTTAGGGGAAGATTCTTGGAGTTCTAAGGAAAATGTTCTGAAGTTACCCAAATCCATCACCCGCTGGCCTATTTCAAATATCAATCTACAAGTTCCATGATGGAACAGACCGGTACTTCCTCAAAAACTTTTGCAGGAATTTCTGCAAGGGATGTTTCATGCTCTTAATTTAACCCCTTTTCTCCATTTTAAGGTATGTGCAATAGCAGTCAAAGGCTTTGGGATACAATGAAATCAGGAAATGCACTGCACAGGATGCAAAATTCCTATCTACCACTAATCTCTTAAGACATCCAAAGCAAAAAAACCTCACCTATTAATGGGTTTTGCCTAGCTAAAACAAGTATTTTAATTGTCCCTGTAAATGCACTGAGTTAACACAAATAAAAGGAAGCATCCTGTGCAATGAGGCCATTATAAAAGACGCTCTTGACATTTATCTATTAATAACTTATGAGTGATGACTAGCCTAGAAAGCAATAAAGTAAAATAACAGAGTTAAAAGGCAGTGAAAGAGTATGTTCAATAACACAAAGTTTTTATAACAGTCAGGAGTACAGTTTTCATCACTTCATATTAAGTCTAGGTAACACAAAGTTACTCAAAGTAAGATATAACCAGAGATGAGTACAACAGAGGAAAACAAAATACAGTTACACTAATTTCACTTTGACTTATCTCATACAATCTCAAAACAAAAAAGCTTTTTTAAAAGCTTATTAATTTCAGTTACAGACTAGTTAAAATGCTTAATAATGCAGGTTCAGAGTTGATATTATTTACAATGGTATTATGGGCCTTTTCAAAATTTTACATAACTGCCCTATGTAAAACTCCAAACATGACAAATTAGGTCCTTGTTCTTGAAAATGCTTACATGCATTAGTCTACAGAAATCATTCCATTCATGACAACTAAACCAAATTAAAAATTAAGCAGGGAAAAACACACTACTAATTAGGGTTACTTATTATTACTAGTTAGTCATCAGTAAAAAACCTGCTTAATTTCAATTACTAATAACTGTTTCACCTAGGCCAACCACTCCGAGAACTCAGATTCCACACGCTGCCAGCTATTTCAAATTCACCAAACTTGTCTTCAAATATGAAAGGGCAAGAGTCTCAAAAGCACCCCAGTGACTTTGAAGCACTAAGACTATCTCCATCAAACTACAAATCTTGATGAAGCTTATTTGACCCGAGGAAGTTCAATATGAAAAGGCAAGGCTGGTTAAAAAAGAAAAAAAAACTTGCTAATTTTGAGCCAGTGTTGCTGATTTTCACTCTGAATCTTGCATACAAACTCACCAGCACAACCAAACATACACCTTCTTCCTGTGAAGTATGCAAAAAAAAAAAAATCAAAAGGCCAGCTGGTTAGGAAATTAACACATTGCAAATTTCTTCAGTTTTCACAGAGTACTCTTACATTGTTAAAGAAATAGTAGCATGTACATAAGAGTGTGTTAAATTAATTTTGAAAGTGCTACTTAAGAAAATTATCCGCCATAGCAGCACCAAAATGTGCTGAAAACATTGGGTAGAAGCCAAACAGAGGGAAACTTAAGAGCTTTGCCATAGTAAAATATTACCTTTTACATGCAGATCCAAAGGCAAGTTCCAAATTTAAATGCAAGAATATCATTCAGACTAATTCCATTAAATTGTACTTTTAAGACACTCTAAAGCCAGCTCTGAATAGCGGGATACCCACAAATGGTGATTTCTCATTACATATGTCTACAGCAGCACAGCACATTACAGGCCATCTGAACACGAGTTTAAGAAAAAAAATGTTTAATTTTGTCTACAGCGAGCTCAAAACAAAGCAAGCAAGCATATTTTTTTAACACTCGTAACCAACTGTGGAGTCTAACAAGGACTGTTAGTAAATAAAATAAAATCAGAAAATAACTGATTTTTCAGTTCATTTAAAGTATGAAATAATGAACACTATCAGATGAAAATTTGGTTTGACCTTTTTTAAGCACGTAAGAGGATTTCACGAAACCAAAGCACAGAAAGCAAGTCACTGGTTATCAAATCTGATTTTATAGAACCAATTTAGCAAATTCAATGCAGAATAAAAAAATGCAGCGGTTCCTCTACATTAATACTTTGTGAAGGAAAAATTGTTGCCATTAAGATTTCACCTCACTGTTAGTTTAATACTGTGGGACTTCACAGTAGAGCCCCCATTCAGTTCATTGCACAAGCCACTGTGCAGGCCTAAGTTCCTGCTACTGCAAGGACTAGATGTCTCCTCCAGAATCTAGCTGACTTCTCAGCCATGTTCGTACTACGCAAGGATTCACAGCGATTAGGACTGATCTCAGAGCTCTTCAGTACGTGCAAGTTTAGTGGAAGTTCTTTAGGAAGAACAAGGCTTTGTCTGTTTCATGTAAGTGAACCTCATTTACAGAACATGTGCCAGCTCCTGTTTACTGTGGCAGGAGGAGAAAATTAAGCCCTCATCAAACAGCAGGGTTTTCGGGTTATTACCTTCCCCCCCCAGCTTTTTTAAACTTTTTAAATTAAGAAAATGAAATCCCACTCTGGTGTATTTAATAAATGTCTCACCCGACACAGAGAGAAACCCCATAAAACGAAAGCTTATCTGCAATGATAAGTTTTGTAGCATAGGGCCAGCACACTAACACTTCACCTGAAGCACATACTTCACTACAACTTCTCACACAATTAGTTTCCAGCAGCCTTCCTCCTTGGCAGCAAGTCATGAGCCCAAGGAATTGTCCTCACATCAGGTACAGCCCATGTTTGGTTGCTGACCTTCCTCCTTACCTTTCTTCTTCTTTGTGCAATGACACAAATACCAGTTTACCGCACAGCTGTTGTTCTGTACTGACACTGGTGTTTCCCAAAGCGTAAATTACGATGCATATAGTGAATAACCATGCTCCACCTACAGAGTAATCCCAATACTACCAGGAAGTCATCAGGCTCCTGGCACTTTGCAGGATTCCTGCCTGACCTATACACAGAGACACGGAAATACTCTAGAAGAATCGCCAAGTCCTGTATATGTGCAACAACATGCCTGGAAATCCCGAGCTTACCAGAGTATGCAACAGTCTGGTTTTCCACATACTGTACGGCAGCCTGCCCCCAAGAAGGGAACAAATGGACCTCCCAAAGAAATCCTGCTTCTCCACCCCAAAATCAGGGCACCAGCACAAATTAGGAAGACGGTCCAAATAAATTACAGCACCTACAGTGAACTTGATTTAAGGAAAATAAAAAGTTAATGAGGAAAAATATATAACCAAAGCCTGAAATCTTGAATAAGCAGGAACACTTAAGCAAGAACATCCTCTAAGCACTGCTACCTAACTTTACAGTGCTAGTGCATATACTAGTTCTAGAAATAACTCGCCAGATGAATTATTAGTACAGTCTGTTTCCATTTATTAGTATAAGCCTCACTAAAGAGTTAACCAATACATTTAACAACATCTTTTGAAGTGCACTTTTAAGAGGACTGCTCACTCTTACAACAAACTCGATGTGTAACTGTTTTAGTGCTTAACAGAAGAACACTTAATTAAGTCACTAGTCTGAACAAGTTCAAACATATTTTCTTGGACATGGGATGTAAATGCGGTGGGTACCAAGCACTCACGGAGAGCATGCACATCAAAATAATTACTTACTAAACTAATGAATTTATCACCTGCCAGTATTGAGAGACTGTTCCTGGGAACGTTGACTCTCAACAATGAAAACACATTTGCAAAGCTTGATAATTGCTGTCTAGTCTACATTTTCAGTTTATAGCAATGGCAATATCATGTTATATTTCCCACCAGGCGGATTTTAAATCCAAAATACTTTTAGCTCTATATAGTTGCTAAAGACACTGCTGTTTAGAGGTGGCTGCAAATTCTTTTCCCCCGCAGGAAAGCAGAGAAGTAGACAAGCTTATCTTTTCTCATCCTCTTTCACAGGAAAAGGCAATAAATCAGACTGAATTTAAGAGATTCTGCCTATCATGCCAGCAGAACAAATGAACAAAATTGATAGCTAAAACATTTGGATGTATTGATTAGCTAGAATTAAAAGCTTTTTCCAAAGAAGAGAACAGTCGATAGAGGAACAGAGACAGCTTTGCTATTGTGCTTTGTGTGGCAGATCACAACAGAAAAATTTTGCCTGGTTCATTCAAGTCTTTAAGCATTGTTTTTACACTTTCTTAAATAAACAAAGCAATGCAGTGCTCCTTGAGGTTTTAAGGACTTGCTTTCTCTCTTCTTAACCGATCCAAGAGATTTCCAATTGACAGGTTCCCCCCCTACCACCCCGGTTTTACTCCTTCTGCCTGGCGCTTACACCTAGCTTTAAACTTGGGCAGTCCCTTAGAGCTCTCCCTCCTAGCGTAAGGGAGCTCCACGTCCCATGTTCCTACCGCACCTGAACACATCAAAACCCGAGCGGCATATCCTTGCGACACTGCTGCAACGCAGAGAGCTCCTGCTGCCCTGCAGTTTCAGTATGAGAATGGAGGGACAGAGAAGCAGCTTGTCCCAGGCCACACAGGAAGCTTCTGGCAACACACTGCGCTGAACCTGTTTCCCAAGTCCCAGAGCAGCAACCTCACCATTGAACCACCTTTCTTCTACATGAAATACCTGAAACTATTCAGATTTTCAAGGCAAAGGCATATGTTCAAACCTGAAAACTGTTTAAACTGTTGAATGCCACAAATGTCTACCAGACCTGCAACTCCCTATTCGTGCAGATAACATCTGTTAAAAGTGGCTCATACAGTTCTGCACCAGAAAGCTTAATAAGTTCCTTCTCCAAGATTAAAGAAACACCTACACATTCTAGATGCTTCTGCAAGTCCCTGGAGGAAGAAAATGCTGCTTAGTGCCGAGACAATGAACCAAGCTTCCTTCCTCAACAGTAACAAAACCCTGCTGCTTTACCTAGCACTAACAGGAAAGTGTTATTTATAAAGCTGAGCCATATACAAATACATATCTAGATGTTTCTCAAAGCTAGTCTACCCATGTATCAAGATGACCTTAGACCTACAAGTTTTCAAAGTCCTAATTTCAGAGATCAGTTAAGAGTAGAAAAAAAAATTTGAAACAGTTCGGCCATATCTCCCATTCCAATTCGTTTCAGTCATTCTGTGCATTAAAATGTAACTTCAAAACCCGAACTTGAACCATACTTGTTACTCTGACCTCTTCAGCAGGTTGGTTTTTTTTTTTTAAGTAGCTACATTATTTCTATGCATCAGACAAGCTCACTAGAATGTTGATATTTTTGTTTCTTATATAATTTTATACAACATTGAGAGCAACACTTCTAGCCATGCCTGGTTGCATTTAGGTTCAAAACCAAAAGAATACATGTACTGACAGTTATATTTCTTGTATCATTTATTTCCTAGTGACACCTACAGCACTTGCTCCCCTTTGTAAAAGTGTTCTATGCTAAAGCCAGTTACCTAAATTCCCATATTTTGGCACTGAAGTAAGTTACTACCCTGTATTTTCATGCAATTACACAACTGCACAAAGGTTTATTTGGCTCCAAACCCCATTAAGTATTTTCTAAGAACGTTTCTATTGTTCATAATTATCAGGGGGAAAAAAAAAAAAAACACCAAGACATCTTGCAAGAATGATCCATGCTCTTGTATCACAAGCTATTGTCTAGACAAACACTGACATACAGCTGGATACAAGAAAGTGCACGGCATGCAAGGAAACTTCGCACTTACAATGTGCACTCACTTCCCAGTGTTGCTGGTTTGCTGCATTTTGAAGGAAATACATTTCCTATGATAGCTGTCAGCTTAAATAACTGGGAACATTTAGTAATAAAGACATCGATGGAATTCTAAATCTAGTAAAACAGATTAAGAATTTTGCAGGCCTGGCAGTTTGGGCTATGGCCAACACTACACTGGAGACTGCATTACAAGTAGAGATCTGTTCACATTTCAGTAATGTCCTCAGGTTTTTTCCTAACCTGTTACCGTGAATAAAACCTGACTTTTGCACTTCCTCTCTTCCACACTAACACCCTGACATGCAGTCACCCTTTATCATTCCTGCTGATATAGCTTCCTTGTCTTCTGAAATAAGCCACAGCTACCTGGAGAAACCAAGACCTTTTCCTGCATTCAGGTCTTTTCCTCACGTAAGTGCCTTCCTTATTCCCCACGTGCCTGTGCGAGTCTTCTCTCCGTCACTCAGTTACTATACCTGAGGAAGAATGAGTACAGGGGGAAAGGAGAAGGAGGAAAAGCATTAAGATGCTTCCTACTTTATTCAAACGCTAGTTCTTCTTTTGTCTATTCTCCAATTTATATGAAAGCATCTGCTCTTCTGAAACATTTAAACACTGCAATATACCTGTCAGTGACCTACTGTGCATCTTTTTCTTTATTTCCACCCTTGAAGTGCATAGCTATAAAATGGAACTAAGGCCAACTGTAGTTATAAAACACAGAAACAGCTCAAGAACATAAATTTCATCTTTACAATTTACTAACTCGAAATTAAATTTTCCACACTGACAAAATAAAATCGCAATGTTTAATAACTGCAAAAAGAACACAAAAGAGTCACACAAAGTTTTACTTTTCACACAAAGCTGTCTCCAGCAGTCTAGTATTCAGTGATATCTAGGATACTACATGGCATTTTTGTGTATCTCCTGAATTGTCACTTTCTGCAGCATCAGTGCTTATTTAACCCCGAATTAAAAGGCTCTCCTCCAAATATCAACCAGGCTAAGAATCTATCTCTCTACCATGACAGATTTCAGCCCACTTTTAACACTTATTCATGTGACAAACAGGAAAACAGCACTTCTACACTTCTCTGCTTTAAATACCTGACAGTTTTATATTTTGCTACTTCTGTGACTCTCTCAAGTACAAATAACAACCAGTAGCAGGAGACAAGACTGTGGGGACCTATAAGGCAAGCCCACTGTTTCAAACCCACTATTAAGACTTAACTAGAATTCAGCAAGTGTCCTGTGAATTTATCCAATGTGGAGCCTCATGAGAGCAAGCAATAAAGCTTAAAGAAGTCTTCCTATCCATAATTGGATGTATAGATCTCTCAAGGACTACCAAATTTGCTTTAAAGTTGCACCTGTAACTCAGTTGTGAAATAAACCGATGCAAGACTTCATCCTACTTCATAACTACTTTCAAACCAAAAGTATTAAAAACCCCATCCTTCAAAGTCCAGTATAGTAAATTAAGCAGGACAGAGCAACTCATCATAGAGCAACCAGCCAAAGTTGCCATGCACAGCTCCAAGTCAGTAAAGATTGTGTTTGTGTTGCATCATAAAGAACACAGCCCAAGTATAAAAAGGAAATGGAGAAAGAAAAAAACCAAAACACCCAAACTCTGCTGATTGTAACAGTGAGAAGCTATTCCTGGCATCTCATAGGCCCAAACTGTATGATCAAATATGCCTCTGTCCTCCAGTGTCATGTATGGGACGACAGAAAATGTATCTTTACAGACATTATGGCCTCTTTTAGTAATCAATTTGCCAGAAGGCAACAAAAAAGCTGATACCATTCAACTTACTATACGCAGGATCTCTAGTAGTCTCTTTAAAAAGACTATGCTTTTGTAAGAAGGTGAAGCATGGAGAGATCTAGCTCTTAAGAATCTTCACAAAATTAAAAAAAGTAATTCTCCCTCTCAGCTTTACTCAGATAAGCAACACCATTTTGTTCATGCCTAATTCAGAATACTCAGCCTAACAAATTAATAACTGTTTCCTCACTTGAAGCTAAACTGTTCTTTTTGCTTGTTTATAAACTGACATAGTACCTTGATTAGAAACTACTTTTTTTAAAAAAAGCCTCAAAACAGAGGCCTGTTCCCCAAAGACAAATTGTCATCCTCTTAATGTTTGCAAAGTAACATCTTATGCAATAATATAATGCCTTTTATGAAAGTTATGCATTAGTTACACCTAAGGGAACTGCATAACACATACAGTATTTAAGTCTGCGTTAAGTTAGCAGCATGTCAAATGCACATCTGGGATTACACATGTGCTAAAAACTGCAAGTATGACAATATTAGTTACAGATTAACGTTCATTTATAGCCAAGTTATCCATTTAAAGACCCTTTGCTTCGGTAAATAACCGGCCCAGGTTACAACCAAGCTAGAACGCAACTCAGAGGCACAGGCTCGCACAGCTAGCGCCAGCAACAGCTTTCCAAAGCCGCCCTTTTCAGAGCGAGCGCCTTCGCAAGCTAAAAGCAAAAGAGCCATTACATGTTGGCTGTCCCAATCACACTCGGCTGTCCTTGACGCCGCAGCTTGAGCCTTCGATACCAACTGGGAGCAGAACCGAGCGCGGCCCGGCTGGGCGGCCGAGCAGGCGGGGTGCTCCGGGAGCCCGCACCCTCCCAGCACCATCGCTGCAGGGCTCTGCCCAGATAAGATCGCTCCTTCCCATCATGCTCAAAGACCGAAGTTGAGAAGAAGAGAGGAGGAAAAAAAAAAATTATATATATATATATATTACGGGTAATGAGATCATCCTCTTACCTCTGGGGATGCGACAGCGCCTTGACTGCTTTACCAGGGCAATTATGCCACGGCCTCCTGCGCGCTGCCCCCGAGGTGGAAGAGGGGCAGAGCCCCCACGCCGAGGCGGCGGCTGCGAGGGAAAAGGCAAAGGAAGAAACGAGGAGGAGGAGGAGGGAAGGGAAAGGCACGAAGCGGTGACGGTCGCGGAGCTACACAAAGGCAGGGGCGTCGAGGGAACGGGGCAGAGCCCTGCCCGGTCAAACGCCGGGCAAGCGGGGAAGGAAGAGCATGAAGCGGGCGCCTTCCCCACAGGGCCGGGCCGGGCCGCCCCGCCGCCTCAGNGAGGAGCGGCTGAGGGAACTGGGGTTGTTCAGCCTGGAGAAGAGGAGGCTGAGGGGAGACCTGATCGCTCTCTGCAACCCCTGACAGGAGGGTGCAGTGAGGGGGTGTCGGTCTCTTCTCCCAAGGAACCAGCGATGGGACGAGAGGAGATGGCCTCAAGCTGCGCCAGGGGAGGGGTTTAGATTGGATATTGGGGAAAAATGTCTGTACTGGAAGAGAGGTGAAGCATTGGAACAGGCTGCCCAGGGAAGTGGTGGAGTCCCCATCCCTGGAGGTGTTCAAAAAACGTGTGGATGTGGCACTTTGGGACATGGTTTAGTAGGCACGGTGGTGTTGGGTCGACGGTTGGACTAGATGATCTCAGAGGTCTTTTCCAATCTTAACGGTTCTATGATTCAGGTGCTGCCTCAAAGCTTTCTGAAGCCATCGGTCACCATGGTTCGAGTTGCAAATCACAATTTCCAGTAATGGTATTTAACCAATTTTAATGGGAATTACCATCGAAGCATATACTATATTTGTACTAAAATGCTCTGTGCTTTCTGAAATAGTAACAGAGATTTTCCTTTTCCTAGCTTAAACCCATGATATCTCTAAAAATAGCAATCATTTGAACTCAGCCGTTGCATGTAAATGCATCTTTGTTTCAAGCTGGCGTTTAACAACCGTGCTTCACAGTGAAACAAAAGCTGTAATCAGAGCACAACAATAAGGCTGAAGTCAGCCGCAAACAATGCCGTACCATTCCCATGGCAACTTTTTCCTATCAGACCCTGGCTAGGTCACACACTCTGCAGCTGCACGAGCCACAGGCTTTTCTAATCCGGACTCCATTCACAATTATTCGTACATTTTTTGGATTATTTTCACTTTAATGGTGTTTTACTGGCGTTGGTGTAAGACAATTAACAGTAGCCAGCACCGTGGCGTTGGTGTAAGACAATGAACAGTAGCCAGCACCGTGTCCCTCCCCTGCCTAGGTCCTGACAGGACATTTCTCGTGCTGACAGAACTGTCGTGACTGTGGCAGCTCATTAAACAACTGCAGGATGTGGCCTGCCGTTGCAGTGCGCGTGGAAGAGCCCTGTGCAGAAACGATGTGCCCTTTTTGCAATCAAAAAGCCGTGCAATCAAAAGCCGTTACGCGCGTGCAGAAGGTGGCAGAATGAAAACCATGGCAGTCTACAGTCTGATATACCTTAACTTTCAAATACTTCCTCCAGCCTCCCAACAAGGTTTGAATAACCATGTGTTGTGATAATAGGACTCAGGAAGGGAAAAATGATAATAGGACTCCGGAAGGGAAGAGAAAGAAGAGGATTACATTTAAAAGGGGGAACATATTTTATTGGAATCGGGCAGCAAACCTCATATTGTAGTTTACCACAGTTTCCATCATGGAGGACTCCTGCAACCTTCCTTTTGAGATGGCCTGATTCTTCTCATGTTTACAATTTAGTGAGGAGACAGTCAGGTATATAAAGAACTATTGTCGCTTAAGCTGAGATACAAACCTTTTAAGATAGCCAAATTCGTTAAGTTGCACTGTTCACAAAAGTGTGTTCACGAAGTAGGCTTGTGGGGAACCAAAAGATGAAGAGCTTTGACCAGTGCGAGATGGAGAAGTCAGCTGCCACCGATGCAGCTTTTCCCCCATGAATTATACAGACGGTGCAGGTGCGCCCAGCAGGGTATGTCTTCATGCCAAACCATTTAGGAATCAATCTCTGATGTCCAAGACAACCTTATGTGTATAGAAACATAAATACGGTCATCTCTAATGCCTCGATTTAAAGCAAAACTTACTTTCAGTAGGAGGCTGCTCGTAGTTGTAGCGTTATGATATTGTACTGCTACGCAGGCTATTTAAAGCCCAGCTGAGCTCACTGACTTCGAAGCAGTTCCATATTTTCAGTATGCCTTTCTGCAGAGTGTGCAAATGTAACAATTGAAAGGAATTGTGGTGACAAATGGGTAAACTTCGGATGTGAAGTGATGAGATCACGTGGATACTTTCCCATTCTTCTGCAATACAAAGTAGGTGTGCAAAGATTACGAAGGACAGAATCTATTTTTTACCTACCCTGCAACATCTAGAAATTTTCAAGAATAAAGTCTGCACTGCCTTCTGCCCCATGCAATGCCACTGACTTCAATTTAGAAATTGGCTCGGAGCCCAGTATATTCCAGAAGAATTATGAGACAGGCACTTACTTCCTCTCCAGTTGTCTCTATTCATAGTTTTCAAAAGCTGGCAGGTATTCTCACAACAGCCCTCATGCCTGGGAAAAAAATTGGCAGACCCCCCATCTGTACTGATCCTTTACTCGGGAGCCGCTTGTGATTCTCATCACTGAAATGGGTAAGAGAGTTTGGACGTCATTTCCCGCTGGGATTCCAGTTACTCAAAATATGGTCCATAATAAATAACGTTTGGTGGGTGACCTGAGGCAATATGCCCCTTTAAGAACATGCGTTCATTTGACGAGGTATGGAAACTCCCAGTAGAACGTGCGTGTATAACAGTAATACCAAAATATGTATCTCTGTATAAAGAGTAATATGTATCACTACATATATGTGTACAGATAGTGTAGATATATAATATAAAGACCTGCAGATATAAATACGCATATCATATATACGCTGTATATATAAATACACATCTTGCCTGTCCTGGCAATGAAGCAGAAGTATTCAACAATTCCAGAATATCCCAATTCTTAACTTTTCTAATTGTATTTTCATGATGGATAATTTTATCCAGCGGAGGAAGTTCAGCAACTTTATAAACACACAGAAATAAAGCACTATGAACAAAACCTCACTTCATTGCCCTAAAGAAATTAATTCTGCCTTAGACAAAACGGTTTTGTTAAAACTAACAGTTATGTTGCAGTGAAAAACAGGAAGAAGCTGGGCCAGTGAATTAGTAAGTGTAGAGCAAAATGCTTTCACTATATTCTTTTTTTATGGGTTCAATATTGCAAATTCCATCTACATGCAGTATGCCTCCTGTGCACTATTTTAAGAGGGGTGTTACTGAACTCAGTGGGACTACTTTTCTTAGAGGCTACGATCAGGCAAGGTCATTACTCTGATGAAACCTTCGGTGTTGGCAACCAAGGAAAGCTTTTCCATCATTAAACTTTATCCCAGAGGACGAATGTCTGAGTTTTCTGCAATGACCTGGAATTGATCAGGTAATATTTATTACCTACTTAAATTATTTACCGTAATGGAGAGAGAGGCAAAAGTTCTTCAAGGTTCCCGTCAGTATGGCCAGGGGAAGAGCCGCTCTTCGTACCTCAGGGTTGCCAGTCGCTGTGACTTCACACACGTGAGCAAGATGGACTCTGAGAAACGAAACAAGGTTGTCTTCTCCACCTCGGGAGTACACCCTTGTGCACCTCCAGTTAGGGACAGTTCCTGAAGCTTCAGAAGATCACAGCAGTGACCCCCGAGCTATCACTAGCTAACGGGTAGTGACACCAAAATGTCCCCTGGGTAGTGAAGGCAAAATGTCCCCTGGATCGTTGCAGGCGATTAGCTAAAGCAGGGAGGAAGGAGGTTTCCCTACAATCATTGCCTTACAGCAAAACTGTGTGTGATGGGCACCTTGAGGGCAATGCAGACAAGCCTCATCCCTCCATGCCTCCCAGGGGGAGGAAAGGAGCAGAAGCATTAAAATCCCTGCACGTATAAGCAGAGAGTTTAATTCAGAGGCTGCTTTAAAGTATATTTACAATATGCGTTTTAAAGCCTCTGAGCGAGAGCCAAAACTTCATCTCTTCTGATAAAATTGTGTTGACAGAGCTTGGAAAATTAATCTCACATGGAGGTTGAATTCATTCAGCTTCAGCTTCCACTCGTTGGATCTTGTTATTAATTTGATACTGAGGTAGAAAAGCACTCTGATGTAACTGCTGTGTAAGTACTGATACACAGTGATGATGTGGTTTCTTGGCCTTTTGAGTTAAGTACTCATATTTCCCTGAAAGTTGTATTTAAAGACTTCGAGCTCCTTAGCACTAGGACTTTAATATTTGTATTTTGCAGTTGTTTTCGTCATTTCTGTGTGCATAGTATTGCACTAAAATATATGATGATTCTTCAGTATCTATCAAACAGTGCATTTCTAACTTTCTTCCATCGTTTTTAGATATAAAGCTTACTACTGAAAAAAAAAGTCCTTTGTTCCTCCTTATTCTATTTTAGCCCAGAGCCCTTCCACTTAAAAAAAAAAGTGCCACCAGAAAAAAAAAAAAAAGTGAATTGTCTTTAAAATATAACGTCTCTGTAACAAAAAACTTTGAAATGTTTTTTTCGGTTGGGGACTATCTCTTTCATTCCAAAACTGAAAAGACGAGAGCTTAATCTTCTTCAGAAAAGGGCGTATTCTGCACTGAAATGCACGCAAAGCGCCCGGAGGGCTCTCGGCTTGCACGGTTGTTGCAGTCACTTACTCAGCTCCGGACGGTGCTCTGCTTCGTACCGTCGTGGGGCTCAGCAGGGGCATACCCTAGAGAAAGCCGGCACGCAGCGCTGTAATGGTCTTGGCATGACGATAGAAGGTCAAGACGCGCGAGTTCCCTTCCTGGCAGCGTCGCAGATGTGATGCTGGGCTGCTCGCCGCCTCCCTCTGCCTTCCCTTCAGCAGATATCCTTCACCAGATGCTGTCTAGCAATATGCACCTCCTCTTGTGAGGGGTTTGAGGCCTACATACGAAGGTGTGCGATAGTGTAAATATGATTTAGTACTAGAAAAAGTGATACTCTGTTGGAGCACACAAAGTGTGAGCTGGAGGTAATGAGATACGCTATTTTAATTGTTTAATTTTTCGGTATGCACTATATTCCAGAGACCATTTACATTTATATTAGGTAGTATAGTGCAGAGCAAAACAGGCGGTTGAAGCTGCTCTCACTTGTACTTTTGCCTGGAACCATAACATCATACTTTGCCGTAACAACTCAGAGTCTCAGAGTGACGGTCTAAGTCGCGGTCCACGATGGGTGGAAGTATGAAAGCTTTCATTCAGTCATAGCAAGATGCCAAAGTACTTTGAAATGCCCTGCCCCGGGCACACCCTTCTGACTTAGCTGTGGCTAATATTTCCCATGCTGGGGAATTCCTTGGTGATGGCACTCTGGGTTTCTCCATCTGGTTCTGCCAGGCAGCGGGTCGAGGCTGTGTGGTATTGGCGGCAACCGATATTGTTGGCCAGTAAAAAAAGAACAAGGGTTGACGTGTATGGGAACCCTGGTTAACAACTAATATTGTAACTTTTAAGCTCATAAAATAAAATGCAAGAAGCAATTATTGAAGTTTTATTAGAAGGTAAAGATATCTCTATAAAATCCACCGTATTACATTACACAACTTCAAATAGATAACAAAAATTACAACGCTGTGCCTACATTTAAAAACGAAAATAGAAACACTGGTTACCATTTCAGAGTCTGTAGAAGGAATGCAAAAATCTTTGAATGTTCAGGTTTAGAAAATGTGTGAAATTCTGAGATTCTGGGGACATTCCCAGATTCCAGCTTTTTAGCCCGTTGGTGTCCCTTCCTAGGTTGTTCCTGGAGTGCTGTTTTACACCTCTTTCAGAAAATTCTTCCGTCACGGCTCAGGTTGGTTTCTGAACAGAAAGTGCCTGTTGTCCTTCTAGGACAATCCCCATTTTTCCTACCTCATTGCTTCTGAGGAGCTTCCAGTATCTTCCAGTATGATTTGCTTTTTATACCTCCCTTTGCATCATCCCACAAACTCTGCTGCCTTCAGTAATGTCACTTTTTATTTACATCGGAGGAAAGATTAAAATTGACCATTGGGATTAAAGCAGCTAGAAATTTGGTCCTGGACTCAACCAAATTTCAGTGTTTGTAACTTCCAGCTGCTGTAATTTTTAATACAGGAAGCCAAAGTCTTTGCACATTGTGCGCATTACGCGGTGGGTCACTGATGTAAACTGGCTGTGAATATTTTGTCAGCAAAAGCTGCCCAACTCGGGACTTACCAACTTATACTTGCATCTTTATTCCATTCTCTCTAGGGTTTACACTTTTATTGAAGTCAGTGCAAGGGTAAGGCTTTTTTAGTATGGTCTTACGGTAACAGCTGCAGTTATGGCATTGTCTATAAAATCCCCTGTTGCCAGCAGTACCTGTCCAGAGGCCACCCTGACATGATAACTGCTGATGGGGGAGACAGCCGGAGCCAGCGCCAGCTCCAGCCAGGCTGAGCAGGGAAATGGGGTTTTGTCCCTTCTTGGCCCCCAAGGATGCTTTAGGAGATAACAGTTTTTCTCTGGAGCCCTTTTTTCGAAGCCCTGTTGCCATCAGTGAGTATACCCAGGGCTGAATATGGATGAAATTGAACCGCTGCTGAAAATTACTTAACTGACAGCACACCCAGCACCACTCCAGATACTGCTCTAGCTTGTCTGGCTTTTCAGCATTTCCTTTCTCTCCACAGATTTTCCATTCTTGCTAAAACCAGCTCCACAGGTTGTGGCAATAGCTTCAAGGGGTTGTGTAAACAGCAGAGCAGCACTGCCAGGTCATCTGCGCCTCTGCTCAGGCGGTGACAACGCTGGCGTCTCTGCTCCCTGCAATCTGTCATCCTAAAGTAGACAGATGTTCCCATGCCGAATGCTACCTTTGCCGTCAAGCTACTGCGCTCGTCCAGCCATAATTTACCTGAGTTAGCTCGGTGGGTTTATATTTCAAAGGTAGAGAGCCTGTTTCTGTGGTAAATAGGTTGGATTTTTGCTTCCCCTGCTATCTGGAAGGGCAACATTTCCAGAAGGTGTATTGGGCTGCTCTGTGACAGTTTAGGATTTTTTATTATCATTCTGTAGACAGCTAGGCTATGAAATGCGTCAATCTTTTCTTTATGACTGAGTGCAATTCTGATATTAATGATGAAAAGATGTCTGTTTCTGTCAATCCTATTTTGTCTTGGGGAAAAGAAAAGAGAGACGAGTTATTCTTTGGATCATTTGGTAGGCACGTCACACCTTAGAAACATTTAAAAGCAACTGTAATGGCATGGACCATGTGTCTGACTGGGAATGGCCTCAGTACTATGAAAATACCTCTACAGATGTTAAATAATGTCTTAACCACTAACACAAGGGTGACTTAAAGGTAGAAGGGAGTAAGGTAGAGCTGATGCAGGGGCAAAAAGATAAAATAAATATTTGATGGCAATTAAGATGCATATCTTTCTTTTTACAGAGATTGTGTTATAGTTTTGTTAAAAGCATCTTTCAGTTTTGTTAAAAGCAGTAAGAACCCAACAGAAGTACCTTATGGTCCTGTTTCAAATTAATTAATTATTAACCAGCAAGAGCAATCAAAATCATTAAATAAATTTCACGCTCTCTGTTAGAAGTGTAGCAGTGCGGTTCACAGTGGCAGACCGTGGCCAGGTCTGACATTTCTAAGGGAAAAAAGGATGGGCGAAATAGAGCAGCTGGGTTTTATGGCACACGCTTGGAGAGGGCAGAGGTGAACCCATGCTGCGGGACATCCCCGAGCTGTGCTGGGGCACAAACCTACCCCTTAGGGCACAGCCCCGCGGGGTTGCCTTATGTAGTCCCAACTAATGGCACGCTTATCTACCAACTTCTGAGTCCTGGATTGTTTTACAGTTTGGGGCTAGTGGATAAGAAAGTGCCCTATTCGCTTAACTGCCAACGGTTCCCTTGTTTGGAGTTATACTGTCATTTATTCCTTTCCCACCTCTTTCGTTTGAGAAACCAGAAACCATCGCCACCGGAGACCGAGGAATTTCAGCGTTGCTTCCGCTGGGTGAAGGCTGGGAGCATGGTACGGAGCTGAGCACGGTACGGAGCTGGCTCTTTGATCTGCAGGAGCAGTGGTACTCACAGCGATGGGCACCAGCCTGGACCTGGGGAAGCATCCTCCTCCTCTGAGGTTAGGGAGCCTTCCGAGTGCCAACTGCCTCTGGCTCCTATGCCCTTAATTCGAGTTGTTTAAATGAAGAGACTCTTGTGAATGCTATAAAACTGCAGTTTACTGAGAAATCAAGGACCAGCAGGCTGTGAGAGGAAGCCAATTTAGTCCACAAAATGTAAGAGCTGTGATAAGGAAGAACAAAGGACAAAAGGAAAAAAGGCAGAAATCATGGCTAACAATTATATGACTAACCCACTCACTCCTCTGCAACGATTAAACATTAAACTCCCACAAGCTAAGTAAACATAAAAACCACCCTCTGAATTCCCCCAAGGCTTTGTCTTCGTAGCAAGATCTGAGCTTGAGGAAGGAGCGCAGCCGCATCCTCCGCCGAGCTCCCCTCTGTTAGCTGCTATAACCCCGCTTGCTTGTGCTCCTTTGGCTTCATTTTATTCATCAGGCAGATCCCAGGGACATGCAGACTGCCTGTAGCCTGAAAGTTGGATTTTGCTACTTATCGCCTCCCCTGTCTGCCAGCACAATTTTAATTATTCCGAGTAACTTCAAAAAGCAGGAAAAGATTTTAAATCATCCCAGATTACAAAGCAAGAAACTGAATTTATGCTTCCAGAGCAGCCTTGCCAAAACAAAGACCGCAAAAGTGGTTCTCTCATAGGTGGACTCCCACCACTTTATCAAAGAAAGGAGCATAGCAGCTGCCTTCCCACATGGCTACTGTCCCGGCTCCGGCTCCCGTCCCTGCAGAAATGCAGCTTCCCTTGGGAATGCAGCAGAAGCACGCACAGGCATGCCGGAGCGAGCAGCATGCAAACAAACCTTCCTTTCCAGGGTCCTATGGTACGCTTGCTTAACAAAAAGCTCAGCTTTCCACCTCTGCTTTGGTCTGCCGCCTGTGTTTGTGTTGCAGGCTGTAAATGGGGTCAGCAGAAATTGCTGAGATTGTGATTCCATTTTTTCCTATGGACAGCAATGAGTCACTGCTAGGAGGGTAGGGAATGGATTACCAGCAGGGAAGGCTTTGAGGCCAGTGGGTACAAGTCGGTGGCGTTATCCCAGAGGTGGGTGTCTGGGGGCAGCTGGAGAAAGGGGATTGAAAGTCCCCAGTTGCTGGCAATGAAGACTTTCCCACTGGAGCATCTCCATTGCTGTCTGAGCAGCGGTGCAGCCCTCAGGTACCCAGGAAGGTCTGGGGCCATGGTGAGACTGTGAAAGAGTTACGATACAATTCCAAGTCACCACGTTTAGGTGTGTAGAGTAGGTAAACAGAGATGCCCTGGCTGCACACTTGTCCACAAATACACCAACTTCGTTAAATCGCCACGACAAATCAAGACGCACAAAAAGGCAGATGTGCAAAAAGGATCTCTGTTTGCAAAGTTCCGAAATATCCCACTCCTGAAGCTCACCTCTGAACGCCATCACTTGGAAGGGTACGAGGCATCCAAAATCAAAATTAGAAGTATGTTACCGTAAATGTTTATTTCTTCAGTGCTGTGGCCAAAACCGTGTGGTACCTCCAATCTATGCCTGGCTGATATAAATGGGGCTGCAGCATAATGGGACTATTCCTCAGCAGAACTAAAGGTGAGGCTAGGCAATTGAAACTGGTTGAGTTATCGTGCCTAATAAGTTATTTCAGCCACATGAAAGGCTTGCTTAAAATATCTATTTTTTTTCTTTTTAAGTTTGCACTAGGCTATGGGCCTGCTTGCCGCTGGGGAATATGATTCCATGAATGAGAAGTGGCATATTAAGCTCAACCGCTTGAACAAATGTGTGTGCAAATAACAGTGGTGGATTAAGGAATTAGTTTTAAGGAAGTAAAATGTGGAGCTCTAAGAGAGTTAGAGAACTGAACAGAGGAAAAGTAAATGGAAATGGTAAAATAGGAGAGGAAAGGAAGGTAAAAGGGATAAGTTAAAAAAAAAAAAAAAGGAAGGAAATTATGCAGCAGATGTAAAAACAGAGGTGATTACCAGGAAGAAAACAAAAACCAATGGGAGACTGGGTTGTCCCCTTTCAGATGGTGATGGTGAAATAAAAAAACCCTCATTGGAACCTAAAGCAGTCACTTCAGTTCAGCTCCCCTGGATAGCCTCGTAAAACCAGCACAATGTACCCAAAGATACGGAAAACGGCGAGTACCGCTGCTGTGTAATCTGTTTTCTTTCATTTGATGGAGGTCATGACTTTGATATTTTCCACCAGACTGGCCCTTGGGTGTCGGGCTGTTTGTTTGTTTACAAATAGAGAAATGTCTCCATCTGTCTGCATTCGCCTAGCAGCTACCTCATGGTTCTTGCAGCTTCCCACCCTTGCCCACAGACCTTTCTTGGAAGGTTAGTTTAGTTTGTGTTCGTTAAAACACCCTTTAGCTGAACTCACTTAACACAACAGCAAAATAACAAAATTGCAATGGTTGAAAACTCTCTTAGCCTTTACGCAATGTTTTGCTGATTTTAACAAACAGGTTAAGTAGTAGGAACCGGTGAGGTTGCTGAAGAGCCATGAAGAGATTACATAGTCGGGTATTTCTGGAAACGTCTAGATTTCTAGAAATGTCGATGAAATCATAACGAGATCGGAGTGCAGCTGTGCAGAGAACAGGCAAATAATTTTTCACCTCCGCTGTCAGGCCAAAATTAGTCCAACACCAGTAGGAGAAGTGATGTGGTTGCTGGGCTTTACAGCAGCCGAGCAGAAATCTGTGAAATGGCCGCAAGCTGCGGCTGGGGCCAGGGATTAACGAGTCCCTTGGGCCCTTGGAGCAGCTCCTGGCTCATTCCCATGTGCATCCCGCAGCAGGTTCAACCTGCAGCTCACCTCCTGGGGCAGCTCTTGGGGTTACCTGGTGCCGCTGCAGGAAACAAAATTTGGGAAATATGCAGAAACCACAAGGTCAGAGCCTCGAGCAGAAATTTTACGAAGAAACAAGCTGTTTTCTGCGCAGCCGAGTAATTACCTTACAGATTTATGTCTGACCCTTATCCCCATGCTGCGAGGCTCCCAGCTCCTTCCCATGTCCTCCTGGCTGTCCCCTTGTGTGGGCTGGGGCTCTGGGCAGCTGCCCAGCGGGCAGGATGGCAGGCAAGGACCATGTGTCCTCTCCACCAGCATCCCAACACACGTCTCTCCTGCCTACCCCCTGCGAAATTTTATCATACGGGCAGGGATGTCATTATCTTTGAGATTTGTTAGGCTCTTGCAAATCTGATTTTAATTAGCCAGTGGGTTGTCAATTCTGAGAAAATGTATTTAACCTTAATTCTACTTTAAAATTGCCTTCTGTGTAAGAATACATGAAAAACGATTTGTGTGAACCTGGGAGCTTACTACCTATATGATTTATCTGCTAAAGACTATCCCTAAATGTTTTACATTTCCTACAATATGTCAACATTACAACTGTACGTCCAATTGAACGGAGGTTTTATTGAACTGTGTTGAAGAACACTTAAATCCTCATCCAACTGTTGACTGCTAAAGCTTTTACAGAAATGATTGCCTTAAATTTCCTTTCAAAATTGTGATGTAGTGCAAGCACACTGCCTTTTTTTTTAGCAAGCAAAAAATAAACTTTATGTTGTAGAAATGTGAATGTGGTCTTTGGCGGACTGTTTTCCTGACCTCAGAATTACTACGAAACATGGATTTTAAATACTGAGAGTCTTGAGAGTAAATGTATTTACAGGAATGAAAGCTTGAGCAGAATGATAAATGAATCGGGCTTAATCAGAAATAAACAGTGACCTATTCATAGCTGTTTCAAAAAGGCAAGAATTTTGCAGATGTTGCTAGGTCAAGTTATATAAAAAGACAGTTTATAACAAGTAGAATGTGTGTGCTAAAGTCAAGGGAAGTCTTCACAGACACATGTTTTTCCCATAGCTACATGACTTTATTCCCCAGTGGCGTGGCTTCATTTTGATACATGCTTCTTCGCATCTCTGACCATTGCACCATCCCCTTGGTGGTGGGATTGCTGGAGAGCCCAGTGGGAACTTGGCGGGACACAGGAAGCTAAAGTTTAGGCTTAAATCCCTTAAGACATCCCAATCCATATTCACAGGAGGGATGCCCGGCGCCGAGCACAACCTGCCCCGGGAACCTGCGTGATGGCCGGCACGGGGGCAATTGCTGCAGATTTTAGGTAAGGTCAAACGTTATTCTGACGTATCCATCAGTTCCCCCACAGCGCCCCTCCCTGTGTGTGGGAAATGCTTGGTCAGAAGGCAGCTCCGGCTCCCATGGGCAAGGCTTCGCCTGTCTGGAAATGCAATTTTGAGAGCCCTGTGTCTGGAATCCAGCAGCAGCAAAGAACTCATCTAGAGCTGGAGCCCATTTTTCTTCCATCTCAAGTGATGGGAGAGTCAGGCAAAAGGCTGCAATTCAGCCGGCAGTGGAGCCAGGGGTAGGGCCAAGACAAGATTTTAAATTGCTCATGAGTTGACCCTGATTTTCATTTGAAAACCCTGATTATAGAGCATCTACGCTGAATCCTGGAACACCAGAACCTGCTCGCTGGCTTGGAGCCCAACACACGCTCCATTAAACCACATTTCATTTATTCTAAATAAATAATCGGCATCCTTTATGGCACTGTAGACTATCTCAGGTAGTGCCTCTGCCATTATTAAAGTAGAAGAAGAGGGGAAAGAGATTGATAGCCAAAGTTTCATGCGCTGAAAGGCAGAATTAATCATAACCCAGGTACAGGATGGCACTGCTGCATCGGTTCTGGCCTGAGCCTGCCTCTCCGTATAACTGTGTTGCACAATATTTCAGCTGCAACGCAGAAATTTTGGAATAGAGTCATCCTGGAAAGAACAATTTATACCCAAGATGTGGATCTAATGGCATTAAACAAGATCCCTTGCTGTGAAGCAGGCTGTATTTTGTCCCTTCTGGAGGCAGCAGGGTTGCACGGGTGGCTGCAGAAGAAGTCAGACCTGCAGGGACCAGAGGCTGCCAGGAGTCGTGCATTAAAATTCGAAGTGTAGAAGTGGGGTAGGAGGAAGGGACGTAGGCTGGATGGTCTGCGAGGGCACAGAGTAGTGTGTAAACTCATAAGGATTTACAGAAACACAAGTGATCTAGATTAGGCTCATCCATGGTTGTTTTAAAGATAGCACCCACTTGAACAATAGTTTTCACTCAAAAAGAAATTAGAAAACATGTGGAACTGCAGGAAAGCGGAGACATGAATACCCCCTAACTTTCTCCTCCTTTAATCTAGAGCCAGGTTTTGTCATCTGAGCCCATGCCTAATACAGAGGAAATTGCCAATTTTCAGCAAGAACCTATGGGTAATGGAAACGGGCTGTTGATCAAATTTACCCTTCGAACGAGTGTGACATGAGGAGAGGCTGCAGTTGCTTATTTTCACACTGTGACAAACATGATTAGTGGGCTAAATTGATTGCTCCAGCTTCACCAACCCCACCAGGTGCTAAAATCAGTTCTTCAAGAGAGGAAACACTGGGACTGCCTGACTCAGGGAGGTAGAAGAAGATGAGCTTGTGTCACATGGCTCGGAAAGGATGGTAGCCACGTTTCAGCACCTACACCCAGACCCAAATCAGGATCCATATTGGAGGAACTGGTCTAATTTATTAGTAATTTAAAATTCTAAGATAACTTCTGGCCAAGTATTTGGTTTGGGAAAATAGCTGCAATCTTAATTGCTTTGAACTTTTAGCAAAGAGACAGTTTCTTTTTAAATGAAGAAGGGGTAAGTCTAGGCACTTTGTTTGTCTGCTGTGAAGCAGACAGAGTGTAATCTATACCTGAAATCTGAGTTTTGCAGACAAGGTGAGAAGAAACACGTTTGACTTCTGAGTAACTATTCAAAAGTCCTGACACCACAGACGGTGTCTCTTAAATAACTTCTTGCAAAAGCTACGCAAGCGATTCACAGGTCTTCACAGGAACTTGGTATTTTGCTGGGGAACATAATCTTTTCTAACATTGTTAATTTTAATAAGCCCTTTCTTGTCTGGTGGTTAGACCACAGGCCTACAAGTCATAACACAGGGGTACCGTTCCTGCTCTTCGTTAGCCTTGTGCCTTACCTCAAGCAAGACACTTACATTGTTACTTTTCTCTGAACCTTCAGCTCTGAAACTATAAAATATTTGCCCATCTCTATTGCTCAACTGAAATAACATTTGCAGAGCACTTTGGGTTGTCAGAGGAGAGACGTTATTTATTAGTGTAATTTCTGATTTCGGTTACGCCCACGCAACCTGCTTGTTCATGTGGAACAGCGTCATTTCTCTGACTTCCTTTCTGTGCAAAGGCTTAGTGTTATCTGTGTTAGGAAGTATGACTAAGGAAAGAAGTATGCTTCTTTTTTAAGTTTTTTTTTTTACGGATATCTACTTAGCATGCGCTTTTTCTTTCACGGAAGTAATTTTATTTTTTTCTAAGTGGAAAACCTTGCTTCAGTGAGTTATGCTCCTGAGATAAACAATTAGCATTTTCCATGAGGGCTTGAGTCCACGTGCCACCGACATTTTCTTTGAACTGCTAAGTATCTCCTTGTGACACCAATTTCAGTAAAAACTAAGGGAACTTAAATACTCCAGAACTGAACCTTGGGTAGAACGATTCTCGTTGAGGCTGTACATGCTTGGCCATCCCTTGTAGGGGTGTGCTACAGCTGGCATTGTGCATCAACGGGCGTTGGTGGACAAAGTATTTTATTTACAGAATCTCTGCTTACCTACCCTCTAGCTAACCATGACCCTTGAAGCACTCTTCAGCTTCTAGAAAGAGCCAAGTTAATTAATGGTCATACGTAGATGTGAGGATCAATGGGCAAAGGCTGAAGAAGTAAGCCTAGCAAAAAACCTTCCCAGCAGTGTGTTGAATCAGCTCTTTAAACAAACTGCTGGATGGCGATGTCAGGTTTTGAACTCTTAGGCGCTGACAGGCCCTTGCCTATGCCTACTAATAGCAAAGGCATTGTGTTTGTCATCAGCTGAACAACAATAATTGGAGACAGCCCTTTTGTCATTGACTCAATAGGTGTTGCAACAAGCCTGCTGTTTCTCTGGTACTCCGTGACTGCCACCACGTTCTAAAATTCATGGATTGTGCCTTTTTTTCTTTATTTTTTATATGTCATATCAGAGTCCGAGTTCTTTTACATGCAATAAGCATTTACTTGCCACAAATACCACATCAGTGTGTAGACATAGCAAGAATAACTGCGGTAGAGTTCGTGCTTTTCCAAATGCCTTTTGCAAGAGAATCGTGTCACTCCAGATTTTGGGTGAGCTGTTCAGTACTGGTCTGTATGTCTGATTCTCTGAAGAGGCAACGAATAAAATTCAGGCAAAAATCTGTAATGCATATGGGAAAACCAACTGCTAAATATTGTTTGTGTCAAATGGTAATTGCAATTTAGGGTGGGAGACTGTAGCCACTGGTTACATGTGGCTTTTTTCAGGTAGATAAAGATAAAGTTCTCCAAGGTGTTTTCAGCAGGAGTGAAAATACTGAAACCCATGCCCAGGTTTGCACAATGCATTTGATTTCCCTACCATTTTCCCTACATTGCTGAAGAAGTAAGCTGTTAGTTCAGATTCATGGGATGCTGTAGAGTTTTGACCCCGGATCATGTGGCTCTGCAAAACTGCTACATGCAGGTTAAACAAGAATGTGTTTCTGTGAAAAGTAAAGGGATTCCCTGGTAGGGACAGCCCTCCCTGCCAGCAAGACATCGGAGAGGACCAGGCAAATACTTTCTCTGCTGTCCCGAATGGTTGAGACACGTTCCAAACCCGGACACCTCGCTGGTGCTTCCAGTGCTCGTACCACACCCAGACTTGGTCCTGCAAATGCAAATTATTAAATGTTTGGGTAAGCAGGAAGATCAGTTTTGGTTCAAAACATTTGTTTTGATCTCCTCCACGCCACTTTGGCGTTCCGTTCTGAAGGCACCTTTCGAACTCCTCCTGTGCTATCCCAGCCCTGCAAGCACAACGTTTGTCTCAGTGAGGGTTGAGACTGAGCCTGGTAAGTACCAGCAGCTCTGGAAACCCCCCGAGCAGCAGCAGGCTGGCAGCACAACCTGTGCGCTGCAAAAAAACCTATTCACCACCATCATCAATATTATTAATCGGCCCACAGTTTGCTCAGACAGGAAATTGTTACTGACCACTTTAATTTTACTAAACAAATGAAACCACCCCATTACTCATTCAAATCTAATAAACCGCAGAACACAGAGGAGGAAGTGAGCACTTTAAAATGGCTTGGAGAAAAGTTCTCACTTTGTTTTGCCATTTAATTAAAGCCAGACTTTTTACAGGAAAGGGAATAATTAAATGGCAACAACATGTGTACTATGATAATCTTCTCCATCAGCATCTCGATGTGCAACTTGCTACCGAAGGCAGAGGGAGTTTTCGTGCTGCTCTAGATGCTCCTAGAGCATTGCCTGCTCCTCAGGAAGAAAAGAATTAGAAAATACATTGAGTACCAGGATGGATCTCTTCTGTCGTGCAATATGGCAATATGGGACTTCATCAGGACAGGGCCGACGAAATAAATTTACTTAATGTCTGCAGTTGTTCAGACAGTGACTTCCTGAAGATGGGCCCTGCAAAACACCTGACAACGAGCTCTTTTATCAATACCTTGGCATTTCCTGATCAAGTGTCTAAAATATCAACAAAATATCATTGCAGTTTTAATATTTGCCGTTCTAGCACCAGTTGAATATGTGATATGATTTGTATGCATATGTAAATATTGTCTCTGCAGTCAGAAGGCAGAAAAAGCATGAATGTACTTGCACCACAGAGAGCAATTGCTGTAATTGCCTTTCTTCTCAACATCAAATTACTACCTTAAATGAAGGTAATTTTACAAACAGGCAGAAACACCATTTTTGCTATGGGAACTCTTACTCCAGCATAAAAGCTGTAAGATGAAGCTTCATATTGAAGTGCTTCTACCTGAAAGAAAAGTTCATAAATGGGAATTATTCCTTTGTGGTGATTTGGCTCCCGTAAGGTGACCGAAGAAGAAAAACACTGGTACCAGATAATCTCAATAATAAGGGCAAATATCACAAAGCAGCTAACACGCAATGTGTTTTTGTAGCACTGCAAAAGCCATGAAGGCTTTTTCAAGTATATTCGAGTTTCTTCCTGTCTGTACAGCACGTGCTCTTTGGGACTGGCTCCTTCCCGCACAGGGGGACGGAAAATGTTTGCTAGAAGGTCCTTGTCAACTTGAAGCTGGATCGAAACAGCTCTCACCTGGTTTGCTGTAGACACTTGATGTACTGCAGCCTTAATCCAATGCACACAGGAGGAAAGTCAACAAGAAGGCATATTAATTGCATTGCATATTAAAGAAGCCCGCATACGTAGTAAAATCCCCTTTCAGTCACCACCAGAGTGAACTGGTGTCTGATAAGATAAATTATTTTTGTTACCATGCATCAGTGCCATGCATGGTCCGTGTTATCTGCACGGCATGGAGCAGGCCCCTCTTCCCTTCCCCGTCACAGATGCGCTGCAAAATGGGATGCAATCTGCTCTACTTTCCATTCTTCAAAATATTCTCCCTACCAGTTTAGCTAGTCTTACTTAATTTGTTTTGCTATTTGGAAGGAGTTACAGATTTGACATCCTAGAAAACAGCTGTCATTTTTACAGGAAAAAAGTATGTGATTCATAATTTTCTGGAAATACGCACATTACACATGTAGCATATTGGCGCCTTCTGAAAAAAACACTAAATCTTGAAACTTGTACCATATTGTTTCTGTTTCTCAGCTTTACGGACCTGTTCAAACACCACACCAAGTCTCACAACTCGCAAGGAAAAAATCTTTGCAGTCTCTTGTGCCTTCATCATTCTTCGGCTGAAGAGAAAGTGGTTGCACCTTAGAAAGAAAATGACTCAAAATGGTGCCATTTTGTAATGGCATTTTCCATTGACATAGAGGACTATGGAAGATCCAAGGAGATGGGGTATCAGGAGCTGTAGGACAGACCTTTTTGCTAAGCCAGAACATGCAAAAGAAATTCATAATGCAATTCTGATTCAGCATTTAATTTCAGCAATCACTTTCTGCTTGGTTCCTTTTTAAAAGCAGCATCCTCAGCTTGCCTCATCAGGAACCATGGGGTGAAACACTGTGATGAAAACAGACTGTCCTAACAAGGATCCTGAGGGAGGTCGGCAAGAAAGGCAATGGAAAGGTGTCATGGCCAAGATAACCCTCAGCTCCATCTTCCTTCTTACCACTTTGAGAGGTGAACTTGCACATGTACAGAGTGGAAAAAAGTCATAGATACTTGAAAAAATATTAATAGTTAAATACAGTGAGTGTTTTGTGAGATGCCAGTGAACACAGTGTCAAAAGGAGTAGCTGGATGTTTTGAATAATGTAGTCTTCAGAAACCTCCAGAAAGTAAAAAAAAATATTTATGAAGTGCATGTGAGGACAGCAGTTATCTATCCACTAAGCTAAAAAATGTCTTTTTTTCTGTCCTCATTTACTTTTTAGCATCATTTAGAGGGTACCTTATATCCCAAGGTGTACCACCAAAGCTATTTTATACATGCAGCAGGGAAGTAAAAGCTTTGCAGTCCAGAGGCTGTTTCTGACACCGTTCTTCTGACACAACACAGCCCAAATCTTGCCAGGACTTCAAGGCACTTTGTAAGGATGCTATACAAAAAGCAGTAATCTGAGTGTCAAGGAACGACCTCCAACATTTTCTATTTCTCTTCTGCGAAGGATGCTTCCATCTCAGTGCATGGCGATGCTTGGCTAGGACCCTGCCAGCCGAGGCACTGGGAAGAAGTCAATCTCCTGCGAGCCTTCCAGCTGCAAGAGTGCCAGGGGGAGAGTTTGGCTTCAGCAGCTGCCTGCCCAGCTCGATGCCGCCCTAACACCCTGTGTTCCTACGCACGGCATTATTAAGACAGCGGTATTTCCTGCTCTGAAACTGTACATTCCTATCGCTTGCTCTGAAAGAATAACTTTGGCGTAAGTAAATAGAAGGTTTCCAAGGGAGATTCCACTGCGTTGCCGTTGAACCTGGCTTGCCGCAGCTCTGGAAGTCTCCAAGCACTCAGTGCCACCGAAGCAGTTTCTCACCAGTTTTCCTTATGGATCCTCACGCAGCGGGACGGGGGACCGGGATGGGGCCCAGCCAGGGCTAGGTTTCCCCCTGTGCACACTTTTTTTTGACACTCCTGGACTGCAGGGACTGGGCTGCAGGAGGCTTTAGGAGTACAAGCTCCCTGCGAGGGCTCCCCAGCAGGGCAGGCAGCAGGCTTGCCAACAAAAAAAACTCATTATACAAGTGCTGAGGGTCCTCTTCCTCTCCCATCACCTCCCCAGCTGTTATAAAAAGTGATGATATAGTCTTGTTAAACCAAAAAAGAACCACCAAGCCCCCAACTTTCAGAGCGTTTTTAGAATCCTTTCCAGTGTACCTCATCCTTCATGTTTGGTTTAAACAGTTGGTGTTTGCGTAAGCAACAAGATTTATATCCTGGATCAGTAAATAAACCGCTAACTGTATGCTTTCCTACAGTTACTTCTACCCTGATAATTGCAAAATAAGTAGGAAAAAATGACATCTGTACAAAGAAAACTGGTGTCTTCAATGAAAAAGATCAGCAATGATAGATCTGGTTTGATGTATGCAAACAGACACACAGCCAGTTGTGGCTGCTTAGCTCCAGGATTTAGGTTTAGAAGCATCTCTCTAAGCAAAACGACACCCAAGCAAAAATGTTAGAGTAGATGATAAAATGTGAATCCAGAAAGTCTGTGGGTTAGATTTTACTGAGCTTTGGCTGGAGTTGCTGGATTGAGGAGCTCTGTCTCCTCTGGCTTAGACATTACATAGCAGAGGTCATAATTTTTCATCTATTCTGGAACGTAATTTTGCAATAAGTACCAATTCTAACTACTAGGTGCGACGGATTTTTATTTTTTTTTTAAATAAGCTTTTACATTGTCCCCCTGTGTTCAGAGCAGGTAAGAGTTTGGAAGAGAGGTTCCCCCCTACCCAGGACAGAGGTACTGATAGGAGCTGCACTGCACACAGACCTGGTACTGGCACTTTGAATCTTTCACTCTGAAAATAGGAGCCAGTAGGTTTAAATCACAAACACACAATAAAACGTACTTGAAATGAGTCCACGTAAACGAAGGGATTGAAAAACATCTATGTATCCCTGTCCTATTTCCCTTTCCAGGAAGGAACATCTCTTGGGTAATCTAAAAACAAAACAAAGTAGCAGAAAACTTTACTTAACCTCAAGCTAATTTCCTATCCGGACTAAATTTAGCTGTTTAGATTTTGTTTGGTGTACGTGCCTCCCAACGTACTGACTTTCAGAGGGATGTTTGCCACTTGCCTAAAGCAACTGTTGTAGCACTCTGGTTAAAACTGCCTGATTTAATTTTGCATCTTAGTATTAATTTTTAACACAGAATGTCACTTCATGTTTGCAGACGGCAGCGCAGGAGTGGCAGCAGGATTCTGGTAGAGCTGATGGCCGAATTTTGCTGCTGGAAAAGCCCAACCACCCACACAGCGAACAGCTGCTGGGAACTGACTTCAGTGACTTCTGCCTCTCAAAGAGCGGGCGAGAGAGAGAGCAAGAGGATAAAAACATTATCATAAAAGCTTCTCTACGCTTATTTTGAAACAGACAGTCATTAATTCAAGGAAGACCAAGTCAGGGACCAGCCCAAAACACTCAGATTATTTTTCCGTGAGTCAAGAGTTATACTCAAAACAAAAATTAGCCTACAAATACCAAGGCCACGCTGGTGCACTAAGCATTTCCCAGCACAGGTCACGGCTGCCAGCCTCCTGCTACAGAAAAAAAGCGATCTGACAAATGGTTTGGAAAGTTTTTAAAACTTTATTCATTCCTTCTGTCTCTGTCTTTTTTAAACCTTTAATTTTAAGGCCAGAAATTATTTGTACTGCTGTCAGCTCAAAGTGTATACATTCTGGAAAGAGCATAGAAGAGTAACAAGTACATTTTGAAACTCTAAAATTGGGGGCAACTAGTTCTTCTGGATGTAAGGATTTGAGGAAACTGAAGACCACAACAAAGTGCTTCTTCTCATACCTAACTGAGAATGGCATTGTCTTTGTGGTGTAAGTCTTTCCAGGTTACCAAACTATCACCGAAACGATGACTAAGTGGTATCTGCTGCTCACCTCAGACCAGCGCTATTGGAGGAAGAAGAGGAAGGGAAGAAAAGAAACAATTTTTAAGGAAGTGAATTTTAAAAAAATCACAGACATTTGTACACGTGAAAAATGTCTTTATTAAAGCATTCTAACGTCGGAACAAACACTGCGTGGTGAGGCATTGGCACAGGCTGCCCAGGGAGGTGCTGGAGTCCCCATCCCTGGAGGGGTTCAAAGAATGTGTGGATGTGGCACCTCGGGACATGGTTTAGTAGGCACGGTGGTGTTGGGTTGACGGTTGGACTAGATGATCTCGGAGGTCTTTTCTAGCCTTAATGATTCTATGATTCTATGATTCTATGGGTCTTTGATCCCATGCGATCAAAGTGATTGAAAGGGAATGACAAATGCATGAGCAGAGTGGCTAGAAAAGGTCATTTCAGGCTACATTTCTGCACCATGTCCCCCGCCAAGACCCACCGGGCCCCACAGCCCCCTGCCCAGGCTCAGCCCTGCTGCACAGGGAGCTTCTGCGGCTGCTTGGCTTTCCACCCTGGCATCCAAAGTCCCTATTTTGTTACAGACCAGAGTTTGAATGCTTGAAAGGAAGCAAAAAGCTTTGTGTGCTTATAAATCCAGCAGCCCAGGCTGCAGCCGTCTTTTCCTGCTGCGCTGGGAGGAGCAGCACCTGGCACAGGCATCGTGACACTGGGCATCCCACTCTTGCCAGATCAGTGTCTTTTTCTTGGTTTTCTTTTTTTCCTTCTTTGTGGGCAGAAAAATTTTAAATTTAAAATCGCATTGCATAAACCACCCTTGTAAAATTGGACGTTTATTTTCTTCGTGAACTGAAAGGTACATTTAAGATGTTGCTGTTCGCACTAATGAATTGTAGCAGCCTGGGATGTAAATGAAAAGAAAGCTTTACTACAGATAATGCCGGCAATTTAGCCTTCCATAATCATTAACACTCTCTCCTAAGTCCGTAGTTGATCCACTTTGATTTTTTTGTTGGTGTGCGAATGTAGGGCCCTGTCTGATTCACAAACCCGTATCGCCTCTGTTAGATGAATGGGACTGTGAGAGATGCAAGCCAGGGCTGAAGATAATTTAAGATTCTTTCCACTCTTAACAGCAGTAGCGTCTCTTTCTGTCTCTGGTGTTAACAAATAAACACAATTACAGGCAGGGCAAGAAGCAGCATCTGGTTACTAGTAGGAAACAAAGTGGTAAATAATTAAAACAATTAGCTCTCGGAAGAAAAAAAGTAAAAAATTGTTTTACTGTAATAGTTATATTTTTCATCTGGTGACACCCAAATCTCGCAGAGATCTGTGAAAGCTGACTCAGGGCTGGTTTTCAGAGTTAAGTGCAGGTGGTGTCAATGACCTCAAAAAAACGCTATGAATAATACATAACTAAACTTTTGTTGAGTAATTATTAATAGAAAATAGGCGATTCAAGACAAAGAAGTCTCTCAGCTGGCAGAACGTGGTGGAGATCACAGTAACGTTGAAGTTATCAATCCATGGGGCTTAGATGCAAAAAAAGAAATGTATTTTCCCTGCTATTTCCCCAAATAGTTGTGCGGGGAGCAGAGCAACATCCGCAGAAGGCAAGAGAAAAAGTCTCTGTTTCTGATGCAACTTCCCATATGTTTTCAATCAGAATTTTCCATGTGCTGCCTTTTGCTGATGCATTTCAAAGCAGTTGAAATGCTCTGACTGCAAAGAATATACATAGATATTCTTTCTATATATATTCATATATATTCTTTGCATATATACATATATATTCTTTGCAGCCAGAGCATTTCGAGATATATATATAGGTTGGCTGAACACTGCCACTGCCGCAGCTCCTGAAGGAAAAGAAAGAGGAAGATTAATCATTTGCTTCTCCGAGTAGCTGTGCAGTCGTGAGTCCTGGAAACACAGGTCCTATTTTGCAAAGGGATCATTACAAATGAAACGAGCTGTAACTCCATCGTATCTCCTCCCTCACGTTGTGAAAGGTCATGGTTGGCTCGGCCCCGTTGTAGCTCAGCTCAGAAAGTGGTAAAGGAACTTAAAAGTTGTTTTTCCCACCAAAAAAAAAAAAAAAAAGAAAGAAAGAAAGAAAAAAGAACAATTGTACACCACTTCCATTTTCTGAAGAGGAAATGGTGATTTGTCTCAGCCATGCTATTGCCTGGGAATTCAGCAGCCTGTGGTAACAAAGTAGTTAAACAGCAAGTTCATCTTACCTCTGGAAGAAAACATGTTGTTTGAATTGCTTCTTTCCAGAGTAAATAAACATTAATGCTTCATAGCACCTTTTCTCTTTGAGGTGCACCGTGTCTCTGGCTTGGCTAGTTTTTATTGAATCCCACCTCAAGTCTAACACAAACAATGTGCCACACCTGAAAGATGCAGCCACGCTGGAAAATCTCAGCCTAAGAAAAACAAGTAAGAAATGCACGGGAAGGCTCTGAAATTCTGTCTCCTGGGCAGACGTGAATTCCAAGACACAAATTAATTACATTATGTGGGCTAGATCATCCAGTGAGTCGTGGTGGAAACCCAGACGAGTATCCAGCAAATGGATTTTTCATTATGACCTTTTAAAATACTGCAACAGCAACAGTGGTGCTGGAAAAGCCCCAGATCCTCTTTCTGTTTTGTTCTGAACCAGCCCCTCCAAACCATGCTGCTAAATTTCACCCCAGGTCTCATGTCCAAACGCAAATCTGTTCTGTCTCCTCGGCATGAAATCCTGTATAACAGCTGTGCTTTTGACGAGTCTCTCCCACATTTATTCTTTCCAACCCAGAACGTGCACTCCTGCGCTAATGGCACACGTGCTAAAGAGTACCCGGTCCCTCTCGATAGCGTCGGCCCTCCTCGGGTAGTTATCACAACTAGACAAGGGAAGTCATACACAAAGGCACATTAGAACATGAAAATGAGTTAAGAAGACCCCGCAAGGACCGTTGTCCAGCCTTAGCTCATCCTCACATAAATCAGCCCAATGAACAGCAGTTCCGTGATACTACTTTTTTCTTTTTCCTAGGTGAGACCTGCCTGTTTCCCTGCAGAGGATCGGCCTGTTCTGGTCCCAGAGGATGGGCATGAATCAGGCTTGCTTAGGAGAAGAGGCTGGGTTGCCTGTAACATCTGGTGCCTTAATCAATTCCCCGTGTAGTCACCAGTTATTCATGGTTTATTTTCTGGGGACCTCTGATTCGGAGCTCCAGAGCTGTCAATAACTCGTTGTAACTGGGGTCAGGTAAAATTGCATGTCAAATAAATGAAATGCTATGTACCCCTAAATCCTCTGAAAGAACCCCAAGTTGGAGGCAGCAGCTGAGCAGAGAAGGTGGACAGTTCTGATGTTCATTTACCTCTGTCCTTGTTCCTCAAGGAAGGAATTTAGAGGAGCTGAATCTTCACACCTCAAATTGGTATGAAAGTACATTATTAATAAACATCTGTGATGCTCACTAGGCAAGACTGAGATGAGAACCGTCATAAACCTGAGGGTGACATTAAGCATCGTAATTTCAAAAAAGTGTTTAAACAGCATAGTGCAAGATGCGGTAGACAACAAGAAGAAGACAGAACATGCAGACGCCTCATTTTTGAACGCTTTTCCACTCTGTAACAGGGATGCAATAACAAAAGTGGTTCTTCAATTATTTATTATAAGGCTTTATTATAATGCTTACGCAAAAGGGCCCTGGATTAAGATTGCATAGGAAGTTTTAATCATGTCATTTCATTGTTTTTGTAGGCCTGACTTTGCCAGTCCAGTAGCATTCTTCCCTGTAATATTCATCGTGTCTTTACAGAGCATTTGCTTGTAGCCAACTGTTGGCTTTACAAAGAAAACTGTGCGAAAAGTCTATATTTTTTCACTGCATTAACAATGAACAAAACCCCAGCTCGCATTAGCAATATATATACTGTTCTCCACATTGTTCGTGTTCTGAAAAGGAAGAGGAACAGGGCCAGGCTCCTTCAGAAATGAGACAGAAATGCCATTGAGATCTCGTTTCCTGTGCAGGAGCTTGTGAGAGCTTCAGTCACGGCGGTTCTACATTGGGTTTTGAGTACTGTCGTGGTTTGCAAGATCTGCTGCATCTTCCTGAAATCACTCATTCAAGATGAAAAAGACTAAAAATAGGCCTGCTTTTAATTTAAAGAACCTAACAGCTCGAGCAGATTGAGCTGAGGACAATCCCTTTGAACGGGGAGCAGAGATCCCCTCGCCTCTACTCCTGATGAAGAGTGGGAGGCAAGCCTCAGGCCATTTCTGCAGCTAGAACAGCCTCGACGTGTCTGGTAATTAAGACATTATCCCTGATGTGTCCAACGACGGTCAACAGGCCCCTGGCCTCCTCACCACAAGCAGCACAGCATATGCCCAGTCGGACGTCAAACCCTTCTGAAGTAATTGTTTAAAGTAGTCGCAGCCAAGCAGAAGTAGGAAAATGTTAGGTGCTGTTTGTGTGCTGGTTGTACACACTGCCATTCAGACTCATTAATCAGACTCCAAAAATGGTGGGACGGCTTAAAATGTTGTTGTTGTTGTTTGTCAGTTATAGTTTAGGGGCTCTGCTTGTTCAACTCTGGCTTTCTGTGATTCGAGATGGTTTAGGGTGGTACATGCTGGTTTAGGTGCTTCCAGGGTGTGGGACTTTTAAACCCATTCTTCCTCTCAACTAAAAACCATGGGACTTGTGAAAACATTGCAAGCTGGCAATGCTGTGCATATACGGGGTAGCTTTTATGGGAGAAGAGGTCGCTGATAGCTTCTGCTTCCCTCCACCTGCTTGCGTGGAGCATAGAAAGGCAATCCCATTGCCACGTAATCTTACTACTGTGTGGTTGCAAGAATATCAGTTAAATCGGGACAGCCAGCTGCACTTGAAAAACCCATCTTCAAATCCAGAAGTTGTCGTGGGAGAACTGAACAGATAATGTTCACTGCAACCAAGAGAAATCATTCTGAACAATATTTTAGTTTATATATATATATATATTTAAATATATCGTGGCCTTTGCTGGGAAATTAATTTCCTCATCTCCTTTTCCTCCTCCTCCCCTCCCACCTGAAGTGATGGCCACCATAAAAGAGACTTCTTGATCCCAGATGTGTTCCATTTCCTGCAGTAAAAATTAAAATCATGGCCTTTTTCTTAAATATCTGCCAAGGATGGAGATGCACTACTTAAGAACTTTCTGCAACTGCTTTAGTTTGAAATGAATAAATCAGTAGGATTTGATGAGCTAGCCAGCATTTTCTAATTTGTTTCTACTGGCAAAAGTGCCGCAGTGAGTTACATCCAAACAAATTTGGTGGCAGCATCTGCTTTATAATGACCTAAATGTCTAAATCTAATTTTAGAAAGTGACTTGCAACGGGTTCAAGCAAGGCTTTCAGACCTTGGTTGGGATTTTATTTTCACTCCTTTGAGCGAAGAGCTGATTCCTGGCGTTTACGTAGTTGCTGTTGATTTACGGATCCGTGCTGGGGTCCTAAGACGAGCAGAGCTGTGACCCATATGCAGTCGTGTGTGGGGCAAGACCCCTACGTGTTCAGAGAAGCACATCAGTGCTGTTTGTGATGGAGATGGAGGAGGGTCAACCCCTCAAAGCCACAAATGGTTTGACATACTGAGAGGCAAGTCTGTAGGGAGGGAGAAGACGTTTCAATACCCCACCTGACAATGTTGAAGAAAAATGGGCAAACCTTGGTGTCTGGCAAACCTTCAGCAGTTGTATCATTGAAGAAACCCGGCCTCTGGGCAGTCTGTGATTGCCTTTGATCCCAGCACCGACCTTTCCAGGTACATTGCAAATATCCCTACTACAGGCAGCAGTGGTTAGGTTTCACCTTCTTGGCTTCCAGGAGGATTTTGGTGGCTTGGGCTGGACTGCCTTCAGGGTCTGCCTGTTGGGCTGGAGCTCAGGCAAATAGCACTGCTGGAACTGTCTGGCAACTGGAAATGGTTATAATCCACCTGGAGTTGATACTGAAATACCCTTAAATATCCTGCTAACGAGAAGGCCTCCACATGTTCCTCCAATTCCTCCAGTTCTTAACCTTTTTGCTGGGGCCCTTCCAGCTGTTCCTGATGGAAGTGGCTTCTGGGGCTCTGCCTCTGGCTATTGCTTCGGATTTTGGTTGCCAGGTTTTGGTCTGTTTTGCTCTTTTATCATCTGGAATTCTGTTTTGAGTGCTCTGTTTATATATATCTCTGTATCATTTTTACATCCAGGCTGTACAGGTGTTTAAAAAGTGCCTTATTATGTTGTATCACACACACATAAAAGAATATAAATGCATAAACATTGTTTCTGAGCCATATGAGAAAATATACTCTTGAAGGGTATTTTAAATAACTAAGATAACATTCTGGAATAAAATTAATCACATTAATAATCCTGATAAAATGTAAAATCAACATCAAAAGATACAAGGGATTATTGCTGTCTGTGATGTAAAGAAGCCATTAAAGAGCATGCCTAGCGTCCTGAGTCGCACGTAGCTTTGGCCTTGCATTTTAGGGATTTTATTGTATGATCTTCTTTTCTTTTCAAGCTAGTGGTAAAAACACATCTCAGGTCAAAATAGTAAATAATGAATCACCCACAAATTCAGCTCATTTCCTATCTCTCACTGAAAAAATGTTGATTCCAGGCATGGGAGCAGAACTTTGAGCCAAACAGTAATTTCTTTATGGTGTGCATGACTCATAGGAAAGAATGCCTCATGGGGATAGCAGGAGAAAAAGCTAAATAAAAAAAAAAAAAAAACAAAACCATAAGTAAATTCGCTTTAAAGAAACAGACCATCAAGTAAAGGGCAAAAGGTCAGAAAAGACCCTCAGCCACTTTTTGCATTGCTTTCGCCGGCCTTCACGGTGTCCTCCGGCTCCTCTGCCTTGAAATGCCGTAGCTCTTCCCCAGGAGCCCCCCCGGCAGCTGCCAAGGCAGTATGGCGACCGGAGGGGCAGCACCCCGAGAGGAAAGGTGTGTGGCACCCTGGGCCAGCTCAAGGGCCAGCTTAAGCCCATCAACTGGATAAAGAAGCCGAAATCAGAACTGCGAATTCATTTCACACCGGCTTGTCTGCAAGACACGGGGAACAGACGTTTTCTTTTCACTGCATGCCCATAGGTTGCCCCTGGTGTGAACGAAGCCTCCGCATCCCCTGTCCCGCGCGCTGACCCTGATGTGGCACGGATCCACGGCAGGAGGTGCGGTACAGAGTCAGCAGGTGCCCTCTCTTCTTTTTTTTTAATGTCCAGTACCTTATTAGTGACTTTACTTAGGTGTCTCTTTTGCATTACCCTCTCCTTATTCACAAACGCGAATAAAAGCAGTTCACCCTCCTCCATAAGTTGCTTTCAGATCTCTGATGAGCCTTTAATTATTACAAATATTATGTGCCCTCTCTGGAAAGTGTCTCCTCCCTCAGGCAGATTTATTCAGCGGATAAATCGATATTCATCAAGCATATTTCATGAACACTGATTATGAAATGAAACAGAATTTCAGCTCGGCTTTCAGCAGCAATATCTCATCTGATTTCCAGTTCTTTTTTTTTTTTTTCCAGAGTGCTAATGGATGATTAATTTCAACACGCATTGCTATGTACATTTACATAATTATTTACGAGTAATTAAAACATCGTGCCTCCTATTCCGGAGTCAATATCACGTGGCCAGGAATACAAAACTAGAGAGTGATGCGACATTAAAATGTAGGGTGGCTTGACTGTGCGCTTCTTCAATGTCACACATTTAAAGCCGTGCTCAGGACCAGTTAATGTCAGTCTGTGAAGACGAAGAAAATGATTTGTATTATCTCAGTACAGATCCTTACTGTCACCCACGCATTTTAGGAGCTTTCAAAAAAATGCAATTCATGTTCCAGCAAGATATAATTTGGGACCTGAGGGTAGTTTCCTGTTCAGCATTTTTCCTTCATAGGGATGCTACAGCAAATGAACTCTACATTTATATACTATGATTGCTATAATAAATAAATCAGGTTTCTCTGGTTCTCCATGAGCACTTAAAAGCTGAAATAAAAAATGTGCACTTTGGAACAGTTTCTTATTTAAGAGTTAATTCCTGATGATGTAGGAAAACTCATTACAAAATAAAATGTGTATTTCAAAAAAAGCTTGAGTTGGAATTGAATTAATTTCTTTCCACTCAAATTCACATCCTTACCTGGTAAAATACAGTAAACTATTTCACCAGCTGGTATTATCCGGACAGTTGGATTTATCCATAGGAAGTTCCACCAGAGAGTCGTTTTCAGTAGGTGAAATTCATGGATTGTAAATAACCTGCAGGAAGAAAAGATTTGTTAATAACAGACTGGCATAAACGATTTATTCCATATCACCATGCCAGGGAGAGATCAGCCCTAAGCCGCTGTTTCCAACCATGATATATTCCGAAGCGCTAGGAGGGGAGGGGAGTCATAGACTGGACTTCTACAGGTATTTGGGAAATCTGTATATCCAGAGTGACTTTTGCTCCGGAAGGTGTAATACCGATCAAAGGACCGATCTCTCTCGTGGTGGTTCCAGGGTAAGGGCTAAACCACCTAAAATGCACTTGCTGTGGGACACAGAGCTCTCCAGCCCGGAGTAACTTCTTGCAGACCACAGGCGAGAGCCAAGTGCTTTCCTGGCTTTGGGTTCTTTTGCTTTTACTTGGCTTCAGGGGTGAAAATGCCTTCTAGAAGACACTGAAAGAGCAAGGATGACGGACCTTTCATTTCAGCAAGCACTGCAGCAGTGGCGCTCCCTTGGTGCCCATGGCAGCACGAGCAACTCCCTGACCGCTCTCCCGCATTAAAGCTTATACGGGGTAAAATATTTGAGTCTCGAGTCCAGAAGCCAATTTTATCAGATGTCCTCATCAAAATGATAAATACAGTAGATTTTTACAGTAGCTTTGCAGCTACTAGAGTAGTACTGGCCTTCCTAGCTTATTTAATTGTGTTTTCCTTCAACATTATGAATAATTTCTGTTTCATATAGTGGCCACCTGATTAACAGGGAGAAGAGTGGCAGGTGATTTACATGTTAGAAGGCAAAGGAAAACAGCTGGAGTAGTGAGACCTACAGATGACTTGCTGTAGGGCGTGAGGGTTTCAGTTCGGCCAGGGAGCACCAACAGCCTGGAGGAAGAGTGCAGGCTGTGGGTGGTGCATTTTGGCATCAGGGGATACGGGGAACTGCAGAAGAGAGGTTCTGGAACAAGCTCAGGCTGGAGGAGATGAAAGGCTAGGAGCCCTGTAGTCCATATCCAGCACTAACTCGAGAGGCAGAAACCAGGGAACTCATCTGAGCCTGAGCGAGCAGATTTTCTGAGCAGACCGTTTCAAGGCAGCAGAAGACAGAAAGTATCCTTGGCTGACCATAAGGAAACCAAGCCTTGCCAGAGAAAACGTACGTGTCAAGGAGACCGCTCGAAAGGTGAGTGCATGTGTGGAGGAATCCAGTGGCCACGGGTGTTTGTGGTGACAGCTGGTGTAAAGGAAAAAGTACTGATTTTCCAGTGGAAAAGGCGACGTCAGGATGAGTTACATCAGAAGTCAGAAAAGCACGCTTTGTAGTGGAGAAGCCTAACAGGAACAGCCATGTATTTCTGGTTTTGCTTAACACTTGACATTAAAATCAGAAAATTTGGTTTGGGAATGAAAAGACAATTAGTATAACTGGTAACTGACACCTTAAAGGTCTGAAAGAAATGGCAACCTCTGCAAAGGAAGGATTGGGTGGTGCACAGCAAGTTCTAGATAGCAATACAGGCATTGGGTCCTTCTGAATTAAACATCTTCATTGTCTTTGCCTGCGATTACAGTAACCCACGCTTGATGCCTCCGGCGGAGCGCAGGACTGCAGGAGACCCACGTGACAAGGGTGAATGGATAAAGGAGCTAACTTTGCTTTAGCACCAGTCTTCGCTCAGGTATCACCGGCACATCAGTGAGGATGCTGTATGACATTTCTCATGAAGTTTCACAGCCTACTCTTTCATTTCAAGTCAATTAATATTAATGAGAATTTTGCATGGATCAGGGGGTGGCTCTTGTTTACCTGAGCGTCGGCTATGTTTATCTATCAAGACTATCCTCATTTTGCTGACTTTCAGATCATCATTAGATATTAAAACCAGGAACCTGGAGGGAAAAAGCCCTTCATCACATTTATCCTAAGTCAGTGTTTGTGATGAGTAGGTTTTGGCACTCTCTAATCACTGCGAACTTTCATGAAATTTGATTTTCTTTCTTATTAGAACAGAATTGACCAGATGGGATTTTGTTAGAGAGAAACTACACTTAATAGCAAAAAATTACACTGCAGCTGAAGGTGGAAGAGCTTGGAAACAAAAGCCAGGGAGGTTAGACTGTCAATATTTTGAATCTTCTTACAAATCTACAGGCTGTTTCATTTCAAAAGGGCAGCAACAACAAATCTTCCAGAAAATTTGCTTTCATGTTTTCATGCCCATCGTCATTTCTTTGCTGTTTGTTTGTTTTAAAATGCTCCACTCCACTGGTGGCCATGGTATGCTATGTTCCAGCACAGTGTTTCCAGACACGGAAGAATGTTTATAAATCTGTGGGGAAAGATTTAGCTATCTTTAAAAAATAAGCTATTTATGTATCTGGGTGTAAAAGACTGATGTTCAGTTCAGAGCCTCATCCCATCAGCCTTCCCTCTGCTCTGGGTCACTGTGGTCGTCGTGTTTACAGGGTAGACCTGGAACTATTTTTTTATGGTTGCCCCTGTAGCTGGAAGACATGACCATGAACTTCACAGCCTTCATAACAAGTAAACTCTTCACAATGCCAATATCGCATAGAATAGTTGCAAGAGTTTGAAATAGGTCTGGATAAAATAGCTAAACAGAAGGAGGTAAGATATCACAATCAGTGCAGTGTAAGAGTTCTTACTTTGAGCACAACCCGTTACACCTGTCTTACAGATTGATCTTTTTTTTTGGCCATTCAACAGTGTATTTGCCTGATTCCACCTTACTCCACTTGCATAAGGAACAAGTCATTCTGTCTAAGAGAAAAACTCCAGACACCAGCCTGGGGACTCTGCAGAAAGCAGAAATTGTGAAAAGGAACAGGACAAATCTCACAAACCGGAACTCAACCCATGGGGAAAGGCTGGCGTACATTCGCAGCACTGCTCCAGCGCTCCCCGACTGCATCTCCAGAGAAATGCCACCCTTTCTGTCCTAGGGCAGGGAGCTGAAGTGGGAACGAATGTCTAGCAGATCTAGTATTTGCACACAGGGAGATCTGGCAAGGGACCTGTAATAAAAATAAACCTGCAGGCACCTGGTTTGGGAAACAGGTCTTCTTCTGATTTCGCTTTTGTGAGAGTGCTTGCAAGGTCACGCAAGGACAGAAGGAAACGGGTCAATTTGCGACGTAGCACATTATTATTATCATCCTCCTAAGAAAGCGTGGACACCTACACGTGTATTTTAGGATTTTTGTGTGAAAATGCAACTCATGTGGGGAACTAGCTCCTGAGTTCAGCCCAGGTTCGTACTGGAGTCTGAGCCCCGTCCTTTACATTTGTACAGGGCCAAGCACGTCAAGGCTTGGCTGTGCCTGGCTCGTCTCAGGCTCGCGATGGCTACGGTCATCGCAAGGTGAGATGTGTGCTCCAGCAGATGGTTGCTTTTGCAGGATGCAGTAGAAATGGCCAGCGCACGATGTATTTAGCAGGAAGCATCACTTTCGAGGACAGTAAAATAATGTCACACCTAAAGAAGGGGGACCGACCAGCCAGTCTGACCCGGGGGATGAAGCACTCAAGGCACTAAACAGCGGGGCAGTTCCTCTAGTTGGGTTTGGCAGGGGAGCTGAGGAATAAGGTTCACCTCAAGCCGTCTTTTGAGGTCTGCTGTGTTTGCTGGTTAAAGAACTAGCAGAGAGCCCAAGCCCCTGGGAAGACATTTATTTGTGAACCCCGGGTCCCATCTGCTGGTGGGCGCAGGGAGCGCAAACATCGCACCCTTTGGCAAGCAGAAGCTGAAGGAATATGATTTTATTGGCAAGCTGATGCCATCACATCCGTCATGCTCGTAAAATTCAAACACCGCAGAAAAGGCATTCGGTGACTGAAAAGATCTCACCCCAGACAGACGTAAATTGATGGGCAAATAATTCAGCATCTTAAACTTGGGTAGGCACCGTAGTTAACAGATTTCAAGCCTGATTTTTGTCAAGTAGCATCATACTTGATGATTTTTGTCAAGTAGCATCATCATACGTACAGTGATGTTATGGGCGAGTCAACGCATGCGAAAGCATTTCCCCAAGAGCTTCGAGGTGTCTAACAGCAGTTGCAGGTTCCTGAGCCGGTCCCCAGTTTTGTCACCTTGAGACCTCCCACCCCAAGGAGCGTTCCCAGAGCTCAGCCGTGTCTGCGTCAAACCTGGCCAGCAGCTACAGATGTAGCTGAGCAAAGTACACACTTCATGATGGACTGACACCCGCGCTAGAGAGGGAAAAAATATTTGTAAAGCTTTATATAAAAAGGAATGTCTTTATTTTGTAATCAGAAGTCAAGAGATGTTGAGTTAAAAAGGTATTTTTAGTAGTTAAATTGGAATGGGGTGAGGTCTCTGGTTACTAACAGCTGTTTGCCAATAAAACATTCTCTGGCGTTTTCCTTGAGGAAACCTCAAAAGATGTTTTCACATTAATGGTCTCCAGAATGGGTGTTAAGTTTCCTATTATTGTAAGCAAAGCATGGGAAGCCTGATACCCTGTGTGGGAGCGAGATGCCAGGCCAAGCATGGGCAGCAGCTGAGGAACAGTTGAGAAGTGACCAAGCACTCTTGCCAATTGGAAGAAAGAAGGAATTCCTGAGAAAAAGGAGTTTTCAGAAGGAATTTGAAGATGATTTGGGGTGACAAGAGCATGAATAAGCGATGGCCCAATTATTTTAATACGTGGAGGAAGAAGAAAAGGGGGAAAAATGTTTTAGTGATGCCAAAGAGACCAGAGGGAAGAGATGCAGCGCTCCAGAACATGCAGCTGCTAATGCCCTCCATAATTCTAGTTAAAAGAAAGAAAGAGGGAAGAAAGGGTGTTTGAGAAGGTCTGAGCTGGAAGCGAGGTGCTTGTCTGAAGGGTTTCCAAATCCTCAGATGAAAGGTGCTTTAGCTGTTGTATAGCCTTGTCTCTAAAAAATAATACTACATTCCCAGGACCAAATATATGACCCCTTGTGAAAAATCTGTCAGGTTTTGATACCGTCAGAATTTATTTCCTCAATTTACTTTTCTATGAAAAGGCAACACATATACTCCAGTTCTTCAGCCTGTTGGGTGGGATCAGCGGGTATCTGTATTTGCACACATATTTCTTGCATTTATATGTGTTCCTCCAGAAGGACTAATTTCTTTTTACTTGACTTGAGCATGAAAGCTCCTCTAATACTCCTAGTGTTTGGTGAACATCAGGCAGCTGTGAAGTAACTGGATGAACCAAAAAGAAGTGATTGCTGATGATCCTAATCAGTCGGTTCTCTATTGCTGTGTGATATCTTGCTCCATCAAAGGAACAAATCGTGAATGTGCAAATTAAGTGCAAATTAAGGACACTTAAGTATTAACAGAATAGGACTGCTGATGAAATTGTAGTGGCTCTGATTCTTAATTTTCAAAATTCCTGTCAGTCATTGTCATTGCTGTCATTATTTTGGGTGTGCAAAAATGAGGTTTCCAAACCAGGCAGCTGAAAAAATCAAATAAGGCAAATACAGATATATGAAAGAGAGACACTAATAATCTCCATCTGTAAAAGAAGTTTAGCTGGTTGCTGCTTGCCAAGGGGTTTTTGTACTCCAATAATTCAAAAAAAAAAACCAAAAAAATTAAATATTTATGCCTTATCTTCTAGTTTAAATACCAAACCAAGAGGACTTGTTTCATGCCTGTGATTAATATTTGTTTTCGTGGGCTGCAGCAAGGTAATAGACACAGTAAGTTTTTGCCGTTCTTTCACTCTGGAGATGCTGTGGGTGAGGCTCTCTTGCCGAGAGACACAGAAAATAAAGCCCTGAAAAGGAATGTAAAATAAAATCTGGGCTACGGGTCAAAATGCCATTCGGTCCTCCGGGTCACTACTGCGAGTAAACAACAGTAGGGAGGTGCTAGCACAATTCAAGCAGCAGCAGGCTAACATGCATCTGAGGGATAGCAATGCCTAAAAAGTTTCATGGGCGTGATGGCGACCAAATTTGCAGCCCCCTGGCCGCAATTCCCTGGGAGAACCATGCCAGCTCAACCATTATATAAATACGGATCGTACCGGCTTGGCTTTGGCGTGGTGTGTTGAAGAGCGCTCCCTGGAAGGAGGGTGCCCAGCGTGACAGGCACCTCCTTCCTCGACAGTCGCGCTGTAAAATGGCCTCGCCGTTCTTCGGCCCAGCAAGAAGTTCTGCAGATAGTCTAATGATGAGCTATGCAAGAATAGGCTCATTCAGGCATCGCGATGAGCTGAAATTCTGAAGCTTTGTCTGAGTCTGGTCACTGGATTCAGAGCGCACAGGAGGGCTTCCACTGATACCTTCACGCTAAAGATCAGCTCGTCCCCTTCCCTGTAGTGAGATGATCCCTGTAGATCGAGAGAGTTTGGCAATATGCAGATTTTCCTTCTGCTGCTGCTTATTATTTGTTTTTAAATTAAAAAATCTTTTAGTTCAAATATTTTTTAATTCAAAAGAACCCCAGCTTTCAGAAACAAGACATTGCACCCCTGCTATTCAGGTCATGAGGTGCCGAGAGGAACACACGCTGTGGCAGGGATTACTTTTCCTGCCCGCGACGCAGTTCTGTAGACTGCTTTCCCTCCTGGGCTAGCTTACCAACGTAACACAGCTATAGGACATCATCGCAGATATAAAACGATACGCCTCAGCTATCTTGAGGGAACAGCTTGCCTGCGGAATTGGAGCTATTGCTAGGAAACCGGTCCAGCAAAAAGCGTTTCACGGATGCTGAGCAGCAAGCGAGCGGCTAGCGCGGCTCCCGCTGCCGGCCAGCCCCGGCACAGCGACGGGCGAGCGAAAACTGGTTGGTGCTGCCATACGTGTCCCACTGGGGCGTTTTTCTGGGGTGGGGTGTGTGCTGTTCCCTTGCCACCGACGAGATCCTTTGAGTTTTCGTGGGTTAACACGGTGTATACTGCTATTTCTAAAAGCAATCACAAAGCTGAGCGATCTCGCACGGCACGCTCCCACGAGTCTCTACTAATCGAGGCGGTTACCCTCAGCTAACTCTGGCATTTCTGATTCCACTGAGATACGCGGTTCTAGTCCAAGTGAGCGTATGTATTGAACTATATTTTACGCTAAAAAAATACTACAAAGCAAATAGCTCTTCCTGAGAACTACCTGAATCCACCAAAGCCAGCGTGGCCGAAAGCTGTTTTCATTTTGTCCTGTCTTGAAGCCCTGCTCCTGATCTGGAAGGGCTGCAGCTTCTGTACCACCCCTTCCTTCCCAGCCCTATTTCTCCTGGGTTTTACCACAGCAGAAAAAGAGGTGGAAAACGTAAATATTAAGAGTTTTCAGATCTGCAGAAGGACTTATGTGCCTGTTTTATTTTTCCAGTTTTCTCATTTGGCCTCACTAAAGACTCCCACCTCCCCCAAACCTTCCCTCACCTCTGCCTTTAGTCTGTCGCTGCTGCAAGAGCGTTATCCAAAGCTAAACACATTTGTACCATTTTTATTTCTATTGTTAACTTCTATTGTTTCTGTGTCTCTATTTTTACACAAATAGCAAAACCATAAGATGCGTTTGTGCTACCTGTCCTGCGTGCCACCCTTTTTTGGAGGCCACGGTGGTACGTACGTCTGAGGAGCTCGTCCTACGTGTCCCAGCCCAGACACCGGACCTGCTGCGCTGCCTGGAGACCCGGTGTGCCTCAGCTGAGGGGCTGAAGACAAGTTTCGTGTTGCCTGAGTGGACGCGCATTGATTAGGTGACACCCTAAGGAGTTTCTCATGTAGATTCTGCAGCAAAGCAACGAAGGTGATTTTTACCGCTGAAAGAATAGAGAATGAACGCACTGATGCTCAACAAAAACTCCGTAAATGAGCCCCTGGTTTGGCACTGCAGCCTCCTTAGGCCTTTCATGCAGAGCTAGCAGAGTCTAATCCAATTTAAAATGCATCCAAATTCCCAGCAGGAACCGGCAGGAAAGCAGGACAAAGCTGACATCCAGACGGCCAGCTCGGAGAGGGGACCTGGAGCTCAGACAGGGCTGAGACACCTGCGGGTCGGTGTCTGTCTGCAGGCACCTGGCTTCAGCCAGGGCAAACTTCCAGTGGCGGCAACATCGCTAAACCTTGTCCCAGTTTTGTCGGCTCCGATCCCATTTCCTCTGCCTGACTGGGGCTTGCGGCCGCCTTGCCCTCAGTTTCCCAGTTACGAAAACAACATGAATGAAAATGCTTCTGTAGTTGCTGGGCAAATCTAGAGCAAAATTGTTTAAGGGAAGAAAAAAAGAAAAAGAGCGAGAGAACTACTTTAAGAACCATTTTAAGTGCTGGGGCTGACTCTGTATTTCTCAAGACCAAAGCAGCCCACAGGCCATCTGTCTCCTGGAGAACTGGTCTCTGAGACTGGGCACAGAACGATCCTCCAGCACACCCTGACTTAGAAATCAGCTCCAAGATGGCAAAGACTCTTTTATTTGCTGGCTCAGGACACCCAGTCCATGGGCTAATAATCCTCTCTTCATCCTCCTGATGAGAGCAAGCAGAAAGAGAGGTCACCGGGATTTGCCCCAAATAGCTTGGGTTTGTAGTGTGGTCTGAAGCCAAAGTGTGGATAAGCATAAAAAGCTTTGGATAAGCCATGTCAAAGTAAAGGTTGGATGAGATCACTAGACTGCTGATCTTTCATGAGCAAAGTGTTATTTTCAGTGTCCACAAGGGATCCTGATTCCTGAGCGGGCAGAAGATGGCTTTTTCAGGGACTGCCTCTCTCTAAAGTTAGCAGGAGGTGTCAAATCAAAGTTTTCATTTTTTCCCCCCTACCTGTCATCATCCTCAGAAAAGCCTCCTCGAGGCCAGCTCTGGAAGCCTTATTGGCTTGCACAGTTCCTAAAATATCACAGCTGAAATTGCCAGCAATTGGCAAAACCTGCTTGACTGCAAAACCGCCCTCATTTCAAGGGCACTGCAGGCTGCACACACACAGATTTTTTTCACACACACACACACATCCGTCTCTGGGCCGGGGTTTTGACCCCACGGCTGTGCTGGGATTCAGAAGGAAGATCTGCTAAATCTGGAAAAAATCAACGGAGCGGAGCGGAAGGTGCTTTAGCAGAAGCTCCTCCCTGTCCTAAACCTTGCAGAGAGCTAACCAAACCAACCCGGGGACAAAGCATTCGTTTTCATCTGCTGCACGAACATCACCAAATGCAAAGCAGCCTGGTAGATCTCTCCATGAGCTCCTCCTACACTTGATTACAGGAATAGTCTAAACAATCTAAAAAAAAAAAAAAGCTGATAAACCAGCTGCCAACACCCCACGGGCATAGCCCTGCTCGGGTAGCTTCCCGATGAACATTTTTCCTGGCTCAGTTAAACTGCCCCACTCATGGATTTGCTTCGTCCTGGTAACTGATTTGCTCTTTCCAGAGTCACATTCATTGAAACTGAAGATTTAACAAAACCAGACATGTTTATCCAATATGAGGAGTCACGGCTGGCTGGGAGAACGTGGAAACTGAAGTGATGGAGACTGCCAAATACTCCTAAGCACCGTCAACGGTACAGTGCAAAAGAAATGTCCAAAAAGACGGCTCCCAAAAGTAAAGCTTAACCCTTAGAAGGACTAAACGAGGGGAGACATGAGGACAGGGATTGTCACTGACGGCTCTTACCTGCCCACGTGTAGCTGATGGTGGCAGCGTTCACAGGTGCAGTGGAACGCAGAGGTGAGACCAAAACACGCACCGAGGCCGTTTGGTACTGCAAAGGCGCTTATTTCTCTTCTGTGAGTGTGGATTGCTCTACAAGCGCGTCTTAACCCCGGCTCTGCAGCCCCAGCCAGGCTCAGTGCTCACAGCTGACTGTGATTTAAATGGATCCTGCTTTAAACGCAGCTTCTGGGTTTCTGGCATGCCTGCCTGGCAGTGGGGCAGGAGTTTCTCTCCAGAGCTGGCTGATATAGCCCTTAGCCATTAAGTCTTCAAACACTCAGCATAAAATAAAATTGAGCAAAACCTATCATGCTGATCAAGACTGAAACTAGTAATCATCAGAGCTGGGAGACAGAATTTAGAGATTATTATGCTATTAGAAATTTAATGCCATCGACACGTATGTATGAGGATGTGAAATTAATCAATACACACTTTTGGATATTTTCTTTTCATTTGCTAAAAGCCCTCCAAAAGCTGCGAAGGGGGATACGAACAAGTTGCTAAAGGGAGACAAAGAACATCCTCAAGATCGCAAAAGCCCTGTGGAGGCTGGGAGAGCGCAGGAGCAAAGCCATGCACCAGAAGTTTGTCTTTGAGCAAAACCGGGCTCGGACCTGGCTGAAGAGAGGGCAGCCAGCCCCTCTGAGCCCCCGGCCAGTTCTGCAGACACTGACCTTTTTGCACTGAAAATCAGAAACTGAGGGTGACCGGCATTGCTTGAAATAAGGTTACAGACGGCTCAAACGAAGGCGGTAGGAATCGGTGACTGCATTTGAACTCCGGCCTTAATTTTTTGGCCAAGTCTCTGCCAATGTTCAAACACCTTTGAGTGTTTGAAGCAAAAAATGAAAAAAAACCATTTTGGTGAGGATGAAGGGCAGGAAGGCTTCAGAAAAGGGAAACGGCTGCAAGTAAGAAAATCCCCGGCACCTTTCAAACATTATCTCATAATTATGAACCTTTTGAGCTAGCGGCTTTTTAGCTAGGGTTGGTTTTTTTTTAGGTTTTGAAAGAAATATTGCCTGCGGGGCTAAATCAGGTTGCTAGAAAATGCCTAAGCAATTTTAGTAATAGTGTTCTTCACAGATTACTGGTGCTAAGCGTGGAGCGAAGGAGGGTTGGCTGGCTACAAACTGCTCAGCATCTCCTCCCGCTCCCATTCCTCCGCTTTAGTTTTGTTCCAGAAAAGTGCATCACCTGTCTCCCTTGGAAACCCGTCCCTATGGCAACGTATAGGCCCGCCTTGGTGCAGCCGTGCCAGTACTTGGACAGCCCCTTCCTTTTGTGGCACTTCGTATGGTAACAGCCCGAGATTGTCAGAAAGACGATGTGAGATCGCCTGGGTCCAAGACACCGTTTGGATGATTTTCTACTGAGAACTTGTTCTTGCTGTCTTTCACTCTTCTAGCTCCTGAACACTCAGTCTGTGTACCACGACTGCAATTTTACCTGAAATGTGTTGCAAAATCTGCGTATTTGCCTTTAGCAGCAAAAATCCGTAACCTCAAATGAGATGTTTTTGACAAGACCTGCTTTCCCCAAAGCCACGCTGCCAAGCATCGCGTGCCGCTTCTGTGGCTCTTTCTGAACTGAACGGCACGTTGGCTTTTCCCTTGTTTTCTTCAGGTGCTAACAAAGGCTACTTGTGCCTACGCCACTGCCATGATGAATTCCCAGCTACGCTCTTTGTACACACTGCTACTTGGATTAACACTGTTTTTTCCACTCTGTTGTGAGTAAATATGCTACATCTAAGCACGTCATACATTTACCAATAAATTTAGGGGCACTGCTGGCTTTGGATGATAAGAGGGAGCGTGCGTGTATGCAGGGTGATAACCTTCAGCTCCGTGAATTGCAGTCAGGACTCCTGATTTCAAAAGCATAAAAATCCCACCCAAGGGCAGTCACCAGCCACAGCCAACAGCGCCGGGCTGCATCCTAAGTATCTGTAGGGTCCAGGAAGGTTGAGACCCTTTGGAGTGATGCTGACATTGAAGTCTGTCACAGTTGGGCTTTGGCTGGACACAGAGACATGATAGCACGGGATACAAGGGTGTTCTTTGCCTTAATGCCCACTGGACAGAGCCACACGACTAACATTTCATGTGGAAAAAAGGTTAAAAAAGAAACTGTGGTCTGTGACACCAAGATGTGCTTAAAACTTCTTTCATTAAATAGCACAGCTGGTATTGAGGTAATCTCTGCTCTGGATTTTAAAGCTCACAAGCTTCCAGAACTGCTTATTCCTTAAAAGAACAAGGGACAGCTTGGAACCTTGCTCTCACTATGGGAAAATTCAGGTGTGGGTGACTAGTGACACGAATTGAATCGTAGATTTGCATGTCTGCTCTCTGAGAAGGTGCAGGGGCACTTCACTCAGCTGTGCCCTCCTGGGAGGTCCCAGAGGCTCTCCTTGCCTTTGAGAAGATTGGGAAAATAAGGAAATGCTGCCTGTAGTGCCAAAACCAAGAAGATCTAAAAAAATCATGGAAATTGTGATTTGGGGCTATCTGTAAGTCCTACAAGTTACCATTATTACTGAGAGTTTCTCTCACTCATAAATCAGAAATTACGAATCTCTTGCTTTGGAGATCCTTTCCTGAAGGTGAGAGGCTAGCATTAAACTCAAACCCAGTACTTCCCCAGATGATCCACTACATAAATCCAACTAACACAAGAGACGAAAAAGAAGTCCTACCATCTTTAGTTGCAGCAGAAGGCATTTCATT
>VZTL01077703.1:0-22723 GCA_013400535.1 Scopus umbretta
CATAGGTAACATGAAGCTCTGGGTGCAGTACAGAGTGACCTATTTGGCAACTGTGTGAAGAGGCCATCTATTGATTAATTATTTAGACTAATTAAACCTTCTGAAAAAATTTGGAATGAGGAGTGGGCAGGAAAAGCTGATCCCGTGGTGGTGCGGTAGGTCTGAGACTGTGCCTGGCTGCAGTGTGCCCATTAGGCTCCAGAGTGCTGAAGCCTTGGTGCTGACATCTCATGGATCACAGGCAAGTCACCATGAGTTGAGGTGCAGCTCACTTACCAGATGCACATTTTGTCTCCCAACCACAGAGATTTTAGCATAGTTATTGGTCGTGTGGAAAACAGCTCAGTTCTGTCTGCACTGTACAGAAGAAATAAAGTGAGCAAGCATGAGATCCAGGGTCTGCTCCCTCAGGTGGGACCAGATGCATAAGCCACTCGCTCTTGTAGAAGCCAGCAGCATACAGTAGTCTTGCACATGCCTTGCCATTGGCACAGCTCTGAGCATCTTTCTCACAATACCAACCAGGGATGGGCCCTAGCTGAAGGCATGGATCAGGGATTGGCACTCAGATATCAGCATCTAGACTGGATCTTGATTTAGGAGAAATTGGGGTGGAAGTGGCTGTGGCTCTTATACCCCTCAAACTTCTTATAGTCAGCTTGGACAGCTAGGAAACTTACCCAGTTTGCTGTGATACATGTGTCTCCCTACCTTTTACAGATATTTTTGATGCTAAAAAAAAAAAAAAGGGTATATGTAGCATTTTCTTTCCAAAACTATTGACTAGGCTTCATTATATTCAGAAGAAATGTTATAAGACACTTTTTTTACTCAAAGTTTTCATTAAAACATTCATCATTAAGAGCTTCTCTCAGTTTTATTTTCTTTTTTATTTTTATGGTATGGTAGAAAAAAACTTTGTTCTCTCTTTCTAGCAGTGACCTCACAGGCCTTCTGTACAAGGAAGCAGCTTTAAAGGTGTTTATCTCTATACATGTGAGGGTCGACTTGAAACCACTGGAAAATGACCAAATTGAAAACATAATCTGACCTTCATTTTAACAGAACTAGTTGCTGCTACTTCCCAGAAAAGGCACTGAAAAAAATTCCCTCTTAGACCAGACATAAATACACAAAGCCTGTATGTAGACACTGGAAAAATGCTCATTGTATCACAGTTCAATGCTTAAATGAAAGAAAGAACTCAGCTAGTCCTCTTAGGGCATTGAGGGGGAATTATCTGAAGTTATGTGTAGATATATCTTCAGGATGACCAGGAATTTTTTTGGGAAGTTGGCTTGCTTTGTTTTTCTAAGGTGTAAATTTGGATGGAGCTACTTCAGCCTTGTGAATAAAAGTTATTTACTTCTAACCTTGAAATATTTCAGTAATGCATATTTGAACATCAAAGGGGTGAGAAAGAGATATGTACCTTGCAAAAGTTTCTGTGGGTCATGATGAAATGGATACTTTCTAAATAAGAAAACAGAGAACGTGTGGCTATGTTCTCCAGTGGCTTCAAGACAGGCAAACTAAATGCTAGAGTTACTTCATTTCTGTAATAATTTTTGTTAATTTTAAAGCTTTTGAGAGTATAGAAGAAGGACTGAACCTTGCAGCATGCCCTGCAATCAGCTATTTTCATTCAGAGTAGTAAGGAAACCCTAAAACTACTTAGTCCTAACAAAAAGCAACCAGTTTTCTATGTGTAAGACAGCTTTCTCTGCCTTCATAGTCCCTATTAACCTCTGGGGTGGAGAAGAGGCCCTTGACCTGAAGCCTGGCTATGTCAGTTCTTTGTATGAGTAGACCAACTCCTTGCGTGCTCACAAGCTGCTGGCACAAATCCTGGTTTACTCTCATTATATTTGCTGTGCGATGTGGCTCAAGAATTGGGCAGCAGCACAGTGAAGCAGCTTCCCTGGGGTGCAGCATGTAGAAGGTACTGTTCTAGACGATGAAATCTTGGGTGGCTCTTGAATACATCGCATCTGAAATGATGAGCCAAAATCAGAATGAGTCAGAAATTCCATCTCATGTATTTGCTATTTGAGAATACTGATCCCACAGTGCTGATATAGTCCATGGACATAGCTTCAATTCAACACAGGTCTTCTGGAAAACAAGCAAACTCTTGACAGTCCAGCCCCTCACTTCCCCAGCAGCCAGCCTCTGCTGTAATGAGTTATTATCCTTGGATCATTTACAGCTCCTGACTTCCACCTAGAAAAAAGTCCGAGGAAGCGTATTTAAAAGGTTACAATTTCATGTGATCATTAAAATAGTATGTGCTTTAAGAGCATTTTTTAAATCAAAAAATTAAAGTTTTTAAAAAAGCTGTTGGCCATTTTAATGGCTTTTCATTCACTGCCATTAAGAGGACTTTCTTAGATTCTTTTTGAGGGGAATCCAAACAAGGGGAAGAAAGATTATGAGCATTTTTTTTCTCACATAACTTGGAGCAGAGGCATCCAAATTTTTCATTAAAGTATTCACATTTTTTCATTAGCTTGAAACACGCACGTAACTCCTCATACAATGGAACATTTTCTAGTTGATTAGTTTTTCTCAATATAGCTATACAAGTCAGCTTCTTCCATAAACACTGAAAAGGAGATTAAAATGGGTGAAGGAATTGATGCTAGGCACCAGCTTTTTCATAGTGGAAATTTTGAACTGGATGGGATTGACCACTACCCATATTACGGATGCTGTACACTGGAACTGGCCGACAACCACCCTTCCCTGCCCTTGGATTTGGCATGAGTGTGAAGCGTTAGAAGTGTGTTTCTTACAAGCTGTGTTGATGATGGCCTGTATTTTTCCAAAATCTCCTTGAGTCTTCTTGTCATTTCTCAAATGTCAGCAATAAGTCACTACTGTGGTATAAATTTGCACATGGCCAGCCTTACCATTTAACTGTACACTTTCCAATATTGTTGAGTATTAAAAGAAAACAAATCAAAGTCCCTAACCTGCCCTCTTTGACACTGAGCCCTATTCATCTCTCTGTGACCAAATGGAAAGCGACAAGCACTTCTTTACAACACGCTGCCTATATGAACAAGTGTTGATAACATGGGTTGAAAGACACAGCCTGGTGCCACCATACCCAGCTGTTTCTTCACTAGTTACCATTGTGCTGCCTCCCTTTCTTTTCAGGTTGGCAAGTGTGTTTCCAACTAGCCTCACATTTTGTCTCCAGGGTACTGTATCTTTGGTCCTGATTGCCAGGACAATAGATGAGCTTCTTTCCCAATGCTGAATGCAATGCTTTTGTGTAGACTTAATCTTTGGTGAAACAGGTTCGTCCCTGCTGCTTACAAAATTTGCAGTGCTCAGTGCCAAGAAATGCATCTGCTGTTGGCCCTGTCACTTTGCTCTACTGAAACAACACTCATTTTGTGTTTCTGGGCTCTGCTGTCCTGATTTACTAAGCAATGCAGTTTGAGGAGAATAAATTATTTTTATGCTTTGTGATGATGGTTCTTACTTAACTTGTTGAATTTTCACTACACAAAAAAGCAGCTCGATTTCCTTATATAGAGCAGTTCCTAATTTAGGGTGTATATCCCCAGTGTTGGCCAAACCAGCGTAGATATGTGTCCTTTTCATGCAGTGAGGTGGCCAGGGTTTAAGCTCTGAATTTTGCTGTGGCCTTCTCTGAATTTACCTGTGGCACCCAGGGCTGCTGTGCTTTGGCTGGCAGGTGTGTTCCAAAGACCAGCCCCAAACATCCCTGTTTCCTCACAGATTCTGACAATGTACAAATCACTTCTGATCCTGTAGTGGGTATTAGTGGGTCTCCTGGACAATATAATTTGCACAAGCTCAGACAGGAGATGCTGTTGCAATACATGAGGCAACCAAGGCCTTGTCTCAAGCCCATTCCTGTCAGAACAGCTGGCAAACTTGATTTCATGCCTCTCTTGAAGCATCTTGTAAAAAAGTGGGGTGAATGCTTTACTGGGGAAGGAATGAACTACCTGCTTCATTAGAAGACATACTGTCCATGCATGTAAGTTGCATTCTCTTTTAGATTTCTGTTTTTTTTTCTTTTTTTTTTTTTTTTTAACGTCCTACAAAGTCTAATTGCATTAGACATCATAGTACCTAGGTGAACAGATTACATGCACACTTGTATTTTTTCACCCAATGTTTGCAATCCATGAGTTCCCTGTCAAATGTCTATTCGCACTACATTTTGACTGGCATGAACCATGCTAAAGAAGAGACATTTGTAGCCACCTTTAGAAGCTCTTACCAAGACAAGAACTCTACATAGCTGTTTCTAAGTCAAAGTTTAACCTTTTTCCAATGGGAAAGAAAAACACTTCAGATACCATTAACTGACTGTGAGCTCTCCCTTATCTTTAACACATTCAGCACTCAGAAACAATCAAGAAAGGCTGAGGTTAATGCCAAGTGCTGTGAAACAGAGAGGATAATATGAAAGGATATTTTTTGCAGTGAGCTCCACCTGTTCAGAGGTTTCTAGGCTCTGAGTTTTCATTCCTACCCTGTGTTTCAGCTATAAGCAACGATATCCATGTGTTGGCTGTGTTTCAGCTTCTGCCAAGGACAGCGGTCTGAGAGTAGCAGATTACTGTCCTAAAATAACAGAAGTCAAAGAGGGAAAAGGTTGCTTGTCAAGTCCAAGCACAGCAGAGTCATCTCATGCTCCATGCTGCCTGGTGCTTTTTGCAGGCTGCTTTTTAAAGCCTCTTGCTCTTGCTGAGTCTCTTGAGAGACAAGTCTTTGCTTTAAAAAATCTCAGCTGACAACCATCCTAAACTATGACTCCTTGCTTAGCTGTTATACTTCTACTCCCCCACCACCAGTAAATGCTTAAAAGAAAAGCAGATCATATTGAGGGTTTAAAAAAGAAAGTGGGATAAACTGCTCCTTACAATGTAATGGAAACTGGTGTGTCAAACTTTAATGAAGACCTGTTATTTAATGGCATTTCATGTCTCCTCCCTCAGGGTGCAGCTGAAGGAAATTGTTCCTTCACTGGTCCCTATGACCACAGTATCCCTAAGCAACAGCAGAGCGTGATGCAAAACTAATGGCTCTCCTGAGATACACTTCTGAAATAACTGCGACAGATCTGCCCATTTGAGAGGGCCAAAATTTTGGTTTTATTTACTATGTCTGGCTGCAGTAAAAGAAAGCCTGAATCAACTCTTGCTTTAAGCACTTTCTTGTGGACGGCTGGCTCTGAGGGCACAGTCACAAACAGGATTTTGTAGGCTGCCACCCACTATCTTCTGATAACCTCCTCAGCACTGCTCTGGAAGTGCTGGGAACGCTGAGTCCTCTGTAATGGTGTCTGGAGATTGAAATTAAAAGCCATGTATTCCTACTCCAGTATTTAATCTGCTTTTCTCTACTGTCATGTATAAACTAGAGCCATATTTCTACTAATTAAAGTGGGATCAGAAGAACCTTTGGTAATGTTTTTTTTTTTTTTCTTCTTTTAATTGAAGTAAAGATTGAAATCCCTTTTTGTCTTATGATACTGAGTAATTACCGTTATCACCATGGAGTTAATCTCTCTCATATTTTATCTGGTTTTATTTCCTATCAGCTAAATCTGTAAGTAACATAATTGTATACAGATATAGTCTTTCTTCCATACTTTTTCTGTTGCCTTTTCTCCTTATTACATGCTTGTGTTAGTATGTCCCTTTGGATTGTAAGCCTTGCAGGGTAGGGCCTTGTGGGTAGGATTAATTCTTCCTCAAGTGAACCACCTGAAAGTTAAGCATCTAGTCTAAACTTATTATCTAGATTCCCTCTGTAGTCAGTAAAGAACAACAGATACCAGCAAGGATGGGCCATCCCACCTGTCTTACACATCTCAGTGAGGGTGGGTAGACTCACCTCTCTAGAGATGGATTTTTCTCTGTATTGCATAGCATATCTTCAGATGCTTGAGATCAAGGTCCAAATTTTAGTATCACTCTTTAGATTCCATTTTGGGGTCTACCATGTAAGCTAGATCTGAGTAACTGGCAAGTCCTCTGTCTCTTGTGTAATCAATAACTCATTTTGGGTAGGAATTTGGAAACAGGCTGAGGTTTTTTTAGGGTGGGGGCTGTATTCAGTAACACACAATGGTGGAACATAGGAAAGCCTGACAGCAGATTGTTGACATGTTGACAGGATGATTAACAGGACAGTGTGGGGCAATGATATACGCTATCACAGGGTGCTCCTGGCTGGGGTGTAATGTAAGGTAACAAACTGCCATGCTCCAGCCCATTCCAGTGCTTATACCCATCTTCCTAAACTAACAACTTGGTGCTTTTTGCCTGTGATGGTCAGTGAGATGCCATGTCTAATCAAGGAGAGCTATGGCCCTTGTACTCCACAGAGCTGCTTTGACACATTGATGGACTTTTAGCATATGAACCTCAAATATATCTAATGGTCCAGGAAGGCAGATGGGCTTCCTAATCCTGTGGCCCACATTCTACAGGCAGTGTCCTGCTGAATTCATTAAAGAAGATCTCCATTGAACTCAGAGTTTTAATGCAGTCAGGATTAAAGGTTTGGTCTTAACAATGCAACAATCAGCCACTTGATGAAAATGTACTCTCTCATTTCTGATCTTCTCATGCAGATTTGTTTTTTTCCTAGGTGGTCTTTTCCTTTACTTTAGCATTTTTTCCTTGGATTACTTCTCTGTCCACTGTAATGCAGGCCAACAAAGAGTCAGACTTTGCCCAGAGCTGTTACAGGAGTTAGACAGTAGAGGGTGCAATGTGAGCAATAAATTTATCTTCTAGAGCTTGTCTCCTTGATCATGTTCACCTTTCTGACTCACTGACTAAAACAAGTCCACAGTCAATGCCTGAGCAATGGTACCATGAAGATAGACTGTGGCCAGGTTACAAGGCTGATTGAATGCCTAAATGTTCAGGTTTCAGCAGTGTTTTGCAAGCAATAAATTGCATATTCTTTCCACCTCTTACTCAGCACAGTTCTTACCATATAATCTCTGGATGTTGATGTGCATAATCCAGATAGAATGTGAAGCCTGGTCTTCCTCCCTTCTTTGCAAATCCTGAACTGTTCCAATATTCATGTGCTTTTCATAATTCTGGCTGTGGATCAAGGTCATGAATCAACCTGCTCTTGGTTTTGTTAAAGAAGGATCATGAATTATTCATACCCTGGCAAAATGCACAATGAAATAATTAGGAATTAACTATGCACTGCAAATCAACCATGAGCAGAGAACCTTCCAAACTGAGACTATATTTCATTAAGATTTGTATCCATATAGAACAAATATCTGGCAATTAGTTTGCTCGTTCTCTTAAATAAAAACAAGATTCATCTTATCAGCAGCTTGTGATGAACAGGAGATGAAGAATGTGGAGAAGTTGTAATGATCCGTACTCTGCATCTTTTGATCCTAACATAGGTCTTTGGGTTAGAGAACATTAGGTTTAGACTGTCTGACAAAATCAAACTCCAATCTGGCAAATTCAGGTTAACAACAAAACAGGTAAATTACATCTTAGTGATTAGTTAGTATAAGCACTTGGCAAGGCAACAATTAAACTTTCTCTATTCTTAATAGGAAGCATAAAATCTTCTGTTAGGCTTCTTTCAGACGAGGTCTCTGAAGGCATCTGACATACTGTGGTTTCTTTCAGCTAATACAATTAGTACAGTGTGACAATACCTGATGATTATTTTCCTTTTTTTTTTTTTGGTAGAGGAATGGGAAAAGATACAGTTTAATGAAGATTTATATAGCCATTTGAGGGAATATGTTTTTAAGTTGTTGGTTCTGTGGGCTACAATAAGTTCAGCCCAGATTTCAGTTGTTCAGAGTGTTCTCTGGCCTCTGCCATTATTAAATAAAAGATCAATCATGAAAAAAATTGTAAAAAACCATTTCTTTCTTATTCTAGAACTTCATGTTCACTAAATAGCTTTATGTAAGGTGGAGTAATACTGTTTACTTGGGATAGAGTGAGAAAGATGAGCACATGCTGGGCGCCAGGCTGAATCAAAGATGTTGACCCATTCTAAATGCCTTAGAGTAGCTAATGTAAGCACCTGTATCTGCTTATTGTACATGTCCAAATTACCAGACATCAAAAAAAGTGATGACCTCTTAAACGCACTCAGACACAAGGCATCCACAACCTAGATACATCACAGACAGAAGCTTTCTTGTAACAATGCAACTATTTAAAAAAAAAAAACAAACACAACAATAGGCTACACAACTGGAAATACACCATTCACAGCTCTGTATATTTGGTGAAAGTTTGGAAAGGAACACTGAAGAACACCTCCTTGCAGGAGAATTTTGAACCATATCCAATGTAAATGTGAGAGCACAAAAAGTAAGTGCAGAAACTACGTTATTCTAACAACACAGTTGCATGCTAATGTGAGGAAACACATACCATATAAACTTATGAGCCCACGTGTTCTTGGAAAAGCACCATAATACCACAAAAACTACCTAAGGCTATAAGTTGGGTCATAGCTGTGCTTCACTTGGAAAATGTACAACTGTGTTGAAAGGACACGAGAAGGGAAAGCCGTTCACTGTAAACAGTATTGAAAATGAGCAGCTCTTACTGATAAATTTACAATGGAGCATGAAAGCAAATTCTTACAAACAGGAAAAGAAAGCTGTCATAGGTTAACACAGCCACTGGGGAAAATGGTGTAATCCAGGGATCAAAGTGAATGTGTTATACCCGAGTAGTGGAATCCAAAGCTGGCCAAAATCTGGGAGGTGTTAGTCTGTTACAGGAACACAAAATTCTTGGAGTTATTCTGCTTTTGTAATCAAGCATGGCTTTTTACAGCTACCTCTTCATTGCCATGTATGCTTCTCATACCATTTGTACTGGTTATCTGGAAGAATACACAGTCAGAATCAAGCACAGCAGACTCTCTGCCATTTGTTCAGGATTTTCCTGAAATATGTGTTGACTAGATTTATAGTCAGAGGGGAAGTCAACAGCAAAGACTTTCCATTGTATATAAATTCAATTTCTAGAGCCATAAATGTAGACTGAAAGATCAACATTATCTCAAAAATGAAGTTCCATGGCATACTGGCAACATTAGGGTGTTCCAAAAATCTTTGAAATGCCTTGGTTTTGTTTCAGTCACAAGGATCATGCATTCATCAGCACTGATTTTTCAGAAGGCCATTTATAAGCTGTAAACAACTTCATGGGCCTGCAGACTTGACTTTGAATTTTAAGGCACTATTGCAGGTCATTTACAAGGGATCCAGTAATCAGTCCCTAAATATATCAATCAAAGTCTTATGTCCTTATATCTGTAGCAGCTATAATAGCCCATGATTCTGAGGCATTTTTTTTTTAATGCCATTGTATATGTATGTATTTTGGCTGTTCATTTTGGAAGGTCTGATTGCTCTTGTCAAAATTTCCTCACAGTCTTCTCTACCACCTAATATATTTGTATTGGTTTATGGCACAACTGACTTCATTCTTTCTTAGCCCTCACCTCTGCATCCTGGTGAAAGGGATTGTGACAAATACCTTTCAACCAATTATTCAGGAAAAGATGATGATAGGACTCTGCAGTTATGTGTTGTTGTATGAGTGAGCTAGTATCCCCTTTCTAGAGAAGAGTGCTTGTAAGAGGACCACGACTGCAATGATCCAACTAGACAACCAGCTGTTTTGGCATGGGTCTAATGTTGAACTCTGCTAGGGTAGAAACAAGTGCTACCTTCTGCTGTGTTACACTGATAACTTCAAACCCTCCTGCATGGCCTGGGTGGTCTGCATGAGTGGGTCTAGTGCCAGAACAAGGAACACTGTTCCTGCATTTCCAGAAATCTGCAAATAAGCACCTCCCGAGTGCAATACTGAGATGGTCTCCTTGGTAGGTGGTTTCAGGCTGGACTGTTGAGTCCTACCTTGGTCACATGCATCAGTAGGAACTGATGGTGTTAATTCCATAATAACACATGGTAAGGAATCAAGGTGTTTGTATTTGATGTCAAGCCACCTCTGAACTAATTGCTGGTGAATGTTTACATGTGGGCTTGTGTTCTGTGATGCTGTCCTGGTCCTGGGCACTGTTGGCCAATGAACAACAGGAAACAAAACCCAGAGTTTGTGGAATAGGAAACCTACCTGTGAGTCTGGCCCCATTCGTAGGCAGGCTGCAGCCCCGTGGTGGGAGTGCCCAAGTTGGGGGCTTGCTGACTTCTGCCCTCCTGCTCTGGGGAGCTGCTCCTGGTGTGGACAGCCCGGAGCCCGTGTGAAATCAGCTGGTTGTGTTCCCCTGCTCACAGGGACCTCTAAATGCCCACAAACGCAAACATGCACATATGCACAGACCTCACAGTCATCAGATGGAAAGAAAAAGCAGATGAAATAATGGTAGTTGTCTGCATTCATTTCTGGTTGTTCTTCCAACATTATGAGCCATGTTCAGCAAGTGTTTACAGCTACTGGAGGGACTGAGCTTTGGCCATACCCTTGCCTAGAGACTGAAACACAGTAATCGGCAGAAATACACTTGCAATGGTAAGACCCACTCTAAATTGTCTCCGAGAGGAAAACTCTGTACCTGGCTTCATTGTCTAATATTATTCATGGACTGCCTTTGGAAATTCACCCAAATACAAAAAAGGGCTTTCAAGGCAGAAGAGAAGAATTTGCCATATACCAGTGGCCAGGACTGTGGCTAGGCTTTATGGGTACTTCTCCTTCGGGAATTGTTACGTACCCAGTAAACAGATTTTATTTCTTCGTAACATGAATTGCTCATGGGAGAGCATACCTCCTTACAACAAATGCAGATTAGGAAGAAATAACTTTTGGTGGAGGTTATCAGAAAATCTGATGGTTCTATTTACACAAAGCTTTTATAAATGACCAGGGAGACACGCTGAATGCCAAGTCCTCTGTCTAATTGGAAAAAGAAGTGGTGACTACGCCTTTCTCCCCACCTCTTGCATGATGACGGCTCAGCCAGCTCCATGGGCAACTCTCCTGTTTCTAATCTTGTAACAATTGATTTTTACCATCACAAAGTGCACGTTTCTTGCAGCAGTGAGGAAAATGTCTTAACGGGCCGTGATCGTTATCTGTTTCAGTGTTTGTTATGGTACTGTCCTTGGCTCGAACAGAGACTCTTCTCATGCTGAACTCCCCACAAACACAGGTCAGGATATATTCCATGGCCTGGAGGGCCAACATCTGAGAAATATTGTTTGTGTTTATATAACAGCTGAGCCTTCTGTCAAAATCCATAAATACCATAAACTATCTTGCATCCCCACATAGAAGTCTCTGGCTTACTTGGTGCAAATCCACAGCTCGGGCTCTGGCTCCCTACAATGTCAGTGAATGTTAAAAAGGAGCCAGGATGTCCTGAGCAGAAGTATCTTATGTCCCAGGTTTTTTATGTGGAAAAGGTAGGCAAAAGGCTGTTGCTGCCAGGCTGCAAGCTGCAGGGCTGGTTGACAGCTCTCCCTCCTGCCTTGCTCAGTGCACCCCAAGGCCGCTCAGGCCCACAGGCACAGGACCTCATGAGTGGCTGTGGAGTTGTGTTGCTGGGGGAAGACGCATCCTTTGGGAGGAGGCGAGGTGAAGGGTCTAGAGCACAAGTCTTACAAGGAGCAGCTGAGGGAACTTGGATTGTTCAGCCTGGAGAAGAGGAGGCTAAGGGGAGACCTTATCGCTCTCTGCAGCTCCCTGAAAGGAGGGTGCAGTGAGCTGGGTGCTGGTCTCTTCTCCCAAGTAACAAGCGATAGAATGAGAGGAAATGGCCTCAAGTTGTGCCAGGGAATGTTTAGGTTGGATATTAAGAAAAAATCCTTTACCAAAAGGGTTGTCAAGCATTGGAACGGGCTGCCCAGGGAGGTGGTGAAGTCCCCATCTCTGGAGGTATTTAAAAGATATGTAGATGTGGTGCTTAAGGACATGGTTTAGTGGTGGACTTGGCAGTGTTAGGTTTACGGTTGGACTCAATGATCTTAAAGGTCTTTTCCAACTGAAATGATTCTATGATTCTATGAGAGCTGTATGCTGATATCTCAGTGCTCTCGCAACGCTAATTCAAGAGCACCTGTCTCCCTTAAGGAAACAGATACAGTGGCTCAGCACACATGTCCAGGTTGCCTTCATGTGAAACCAGAGTGCTGGCAATGCAGGCGGGAGGGAACAGCCGGGTGCACATTTGGACTTCACCTACAGCAAAATTGATACTTGGCTGCAGCCAACAGCTCAGAAGCATCTGTGGGTCCCTCAGTCTGGACTTCACCTCTTTCTCTCACTCAAACCAGTTCTTGGGAGGGAGAGAAGATAACAGTAATACTTGACATTACTCTTTCCAAACAGAGCAGACTTTATTTAATGATGATCAATGGCAAGGTCAAGATCTTGTGAGGAGTATGTGTGAGGGTTGGCTTTTGTGAGGAAGCAAATTTGCAAAGTAGTGTAGGGAGACTCCAATACTGTAAGAGTATCAGCTAATGAAAGACACCTGGGAAGTAAGAGTAGGGTCAGCAGGCTCCATAAGCTCCAGTCCTTAAAAGCAGTTCTTTGTACAGTTAAGTATTTGTGTTTGGGTTTCACATTCAACACCCCTTTGTGCAGGCACGGATACCTCAAGCTCCTGTTTGGATTATCTTAGGCTCTTGAGTTGTTTCAGTAGAAAATGCAACCAGTCTTCATGGTCTAAAGAGAGATTTTAATTGATGAAAAAATAGTGGAAAAGCATGTCCAGAGGCTCTGAGCAGTTCTGGAAAGAATCAAATTGGTTCTGGACTAAACCTAGACAAACAAAAATGTACATTCTCTGTAGCAAAAATAAGCTACCTAGAAAAGAAATTAACATACCATAGAGTACAAGCAGATCACTGTGAAGCTGAAGCTAGTACCTCATACTTGCCCTAGCAGACAGGAGGGGACACAACAGTTTTTGGAGCAGAATATGGGAACTTTTATGCCTAATCCAGTTGCCCAAATCAGTGACCTGAAAGCACTATTGTGCAAAGGTGTCTAATCAATGTGGGAAATATTTCTTCAGCAGGTAGTTTTTCAGAAACTAAAGGAGTGCGTCAAGACTTTACAGAAAGGGGACAATAAGGAATGATAATAAAAAGAGGAACTTGTCCCTGGACAACTCAGAGGAGAATACTGGTGCATTGCTCTGAAAGAGCTATTGCCAAAAAAAGAAACCAAACCAAACCACCACACCCCCAACAAAAAAAAAGGCAAGTTTTTTGCTTGGGGCGTAAACCCACAGATGTGAAAATGTCACTTTTTGTTTATTTGTTTTGGTAAGAGTTCTACTTTAGCTAAAAATATCTACAAGCCTCTTTTGTCTTTGCCAAAAGGATCTGGTAAGCCTCTTCCATGGATACAGAGGTTAGTTTTTTTCAGCTATGAACTGAATACAAACTTGAGAGAGACTTGGTTTCAGCAGATAAATGTATTGAAGTGCCTTGGGGAAACTCCTGAGTTATATTTTGACCATGTCAAGGTTATAAATTCCCCTTCAAGTCTCAGACAAATGATTTTATGAGATGCCATTGAGAGAAAGTTCTTCCTGAAAAAAAAACAAAAACCAAAACAGGTTATGTATTCCCAGATCTTTTGATCACTTGCATGTTAATCCTAGACATGACTTTCTTTTTTGTGTGTCTTGTAATTCCCAGTGTGTGACAGAAAAATATGTTAACTTGTCATATGAAAACCATTTAATAATAGGAAAAAGCCATGTGCAGGGCTGGATATACTTTATACTGGTTTCAAAATTACAGTGAGAACCTGGAAACTGTTTATGTGCTGTCTATGACAGAAATATAGTTCATATAAAGCAAAGGGGCCTTTTTGTTGGCAAAAGAACTATTGATCTATTGAAAAAAAAATTACCAATTTATTTGTTAACTAGAGATAAAATGAATATTGGAGTTGTCCTAAACTGTTCCCAGTTTCCTGGGATACTATTAAGAGGAGGTATTGCCATGCATATCCAATTTTAGGTAGCTAGATAGAGTTTTCAGGAAAAGTTCATGTCTGACATGAGATTGAGTTTAGGTAATCTGGAAGGAAATACAGCTTTAAATGAGTAACCACTAGTTTCTGTTATTTCCCATCAGGCAGTTGGAAAATATTGCCAAAATAATACAGTGCCCCATAGAAGATTGCTGAATCAGACTGTAATTTGAGATGGGAACACTGAAACTGCAGAACAGCACTAATGAATCATGAATTATCACCTGACAATTTTTCAGGAGAAACCTGCCATGTTAGGAACTTATATTGCAATTGCTGGGAAATTGCAATTACAAAGAAAGTCAAACAAAGCTGTATGAAAACACAACATGATGTGATCCTGGAGCTACCACAATTTCATGTAAATTGTTCTATGCCTGGCCATGATAGGAAATATTATTCTCAGACAGCAGGTACCCAATCGGCTTTGTGGTTTAATGAAGTTATGACTCTATTCTTTATATGGTGACATCTCGAGAGGTGGAGGTAGAGCTGGAAAAATGGAGATGGGGATGGAAATAAGGATGTTGAGCTAATTGCTTCATCTGAGAATGTCTCTTCAGGTGACAATCCTGACAGGCTAAATGGGAGCTGGGAGATGAGGCAAGCTGAGCTGAGGGATGTCCCACTGCCTAACAACATCCTGATGACTTAGGGGAAACCTGCAGGTTTTCCTGATGGTGTAGGACACCCCAGAGATTAACTGGACACTTCTTGACATTCTGTATTGTTCTATAGTTCTCTGTATTACTCTATATTACTACGTAGGCATTCTGAACTATGTTAATGTTGATAAAACTGTTGTTAATTTGGGCTGTAGGAAGGAAATTGTGGGTAGGAGGTCTCTCTAAAAGAGGCTGTTGCTACGTTGTGCTGGGCAGAGGGCTAAAATTACAGACCACAGATCAGTTTGACCTGCACCATCCTGTGAAGCAGACCCTGCCAGGCTCTTTGGCACTGCATAGCTATTGAACAACACAACAAGAACCTTGTTTTTAGATCTTTTTAAAGCTTCAGTGCACTGTTGTTGCTATATAATCAGTGAGTGACTTGGGCCACAGATGCCTGTGTAACAGCCCTGGAGCTTGTTCTAGAGGTCACTGGGTCAATCCCACTCTTATTCCTATTTAGTGCCTGACACATCACATGAGTAACTGGAGACTGTGTGTGCTCAGGGAGTGGCATCCCATCCTCAAAATTAGATGCTTTGTTGGGAATGGTTTTTGTGCTGGGACAGGCTGTGGTTGCATGAATTTACTCTACAATCACTTACTGCTGTATGAATGGCCCTACAGATAAAGCTTTTGTGTTTATGTGCTTGCTCACTTCAAAGGACACTATTGCCTATATGAATTCAGATCAGATTTCAGGAGCTGCATTAAAATCCAGTAAGGGCCAGATGGCTGACTGTTTGAAGAAGAACTTTCATGTTTAGCTTTAAAAAAACAAAAAAAAAACCCCAAACCAAAAAAAACCCCCACCTAAAACCCATAAATGAATAGCAATGTTAGAATGACATTTTTGTTTCCACCGTTGCTCTCTTTTTGTTTTCTGCTCCTTTCTTAACTAAGTGGTAATTCATACTCCTGAAACTTGTCTCAGCCCCAAATTAAAATCCTTGAAGCATTCTGTTTTTCTTTCCTATATATCATATTTCCTTGGCATTGTCCTTGGGTGGTACTATTTGTGGTTCAGTAAGGACAGAGCTATCCTCTACATGCTGTCAGAAAAAAAAAAAAAAAACCAAATCTTTTCTGGCAGTTTTACTTAGTAAGCTAAATGATCCAAGCTGAATAGACAATGGCACATTGTTGTTGTGAGTGTAGGTCCCATGAGTAGGACTGACAACCCTACCAGCTCCATCACCAGCACACAGAGACTCCCTCCTGCCTCTTGCCTGCCCTTCATCCCTTCCCTGCCACCCCTCAAGCCTTCAAAAGCTCATGGCAAGAGCTTTTGAAGACAGCACATAGAAAGGGATACTGCATTTAGATTTTCACTTGCACAAAACATTCATTTGAGAACATCATAAAATAAGCTTAGGTGGTTAAGAAATCTGGAACAGGCAGCCAGTGGAGTGAGGAACTGAAAGGATGGGATGTTAGTCACTTGACTGCTGCTTGGGTGAGAGTGATGTTGCGGTTATGAATGTCAGGAACATACATTTTATGGAAATAGGCGTGTTTTGTTTTTGGGGCTGGGTATGCCTCTGTGGAAAAATCAAAATAGAATGGAAGCTAATAGGATTTTACAGAAACTTCAGAAGATTACAATAGAAATGACATTTACCTAAAGTATATTGTTTCATTTGAAATCATTTTATAGACAGTTATAGCTAGATTATAGAGAAAACACTGTTTAATTCTACATCTTGTTAAAAAAGTCTCCTGGATTTTTCCAGAGGATCAAGGAAGCAAAGGGTGGAGATGTTAAAAAATGTTCCTGCCACGATTCCTGGCTAGATGTAAGATTTCTGATATTTTTTGCTGCTATTTAGCTCCAACTGGGTGAGTAGTTCACAATAAGTAATTGAGCAGATTCTGTTCTTTTCTGCAGACAGAATTAACCATGAGAAGGTGCTGATTTTCTTCACCAGCCCCAAAACTAATTTTTGAGATATTTTTATCAGTCCCTATCCACATAAAATACACACTGTGATAGAAAAATAAGTCCATTCTTCATAATATTGTTGTAATAATAAAGTTCAGCAATGACTATGAGGTATACAGATATGATAGAGGGTCAGAAATGTACTTTGCTGCTGCCAAATACACCTCATCTCATGTTAATTACCAGTTTCTCTCAATAGTTGGAGATACTAGGTCTTTTCCCTGGAGAAACTTCAGTGAAGCTACTTTATCTTTTGATGTACTTGGATCTGAGTGTATCTCCAGCTGGAAAAAACAAACAAACATTCCAAAGAATGTGTTCAGACTTGTGCATTTTTAAATCAAAATCATATGCAAAGCTTTGGATAAAACATTGGTTTTGCAATGTAGTGTAATTTTGTTCACATTTGCACTTCAAAAGGCTATATGGGGAAATCCTAACCCAACTGTTGATTAAGTTCCTAATAAATCAGAGTCTTGAACATATCCTGCAGTGCTCAGTTACAAAAACTGACTCTGCGCTACTTGGCCAGTCTGTTGGTATTTGTATTGCCACGAAATTGCAGACTCAGCAACATCCAGCATGCTGCTGCTGACCACAAGTTTTGAACTACTGTAATGACCTTGCTCAACAAACACACTTGTTATTTTTGACACAGAAGCAATTTACCAACCAGTCTGTACACTCTTTGGTTGACATTCCCAGAAGTTATCATGTATTTGGAGGATTGCTTAATGTATAGCTAGTAGTTATTTTTGAACTGAACTGAACATTTCGTAACACTTTTATTGACTTTTTAACCTGTAAATGAATCATGGAAAATTACATCTGCTCCTTGCTGTGGGGTTAGAAATGTGATCTTTTTTGGATGTGTATATGGGACACTCGGATAGGAATCTTTTTACACTGTACCAAATCAAATCAGAGCTTGGCCCATGGCACGCAGTCCTGTGATTTACAGGCTGAAACAAGTTTCAGTTCCAGCCTCCCTAGTAACTCAGGCTTTCAGCTGGAAATAAAATCTCTGTATCTCTGAAGTTGGGAGAACTTATTAATCAGAGAACTTTTCCTGAGGCGATGTCTCCTTGGGAAAGAAATAAAAAAGGAGCAGGGAAGGGGGGCGTGGTATTGCACCTAATTAGGTCAGCTAAAGTTCCCTAAACTTGACAGATCCTCAGCAATTCTCTAGTGTTTCCAGCATGCATGCACTCCAGCCTACGTGCATGAGTACTTACGCTTCTTCACTGGCGTGAATAGCTATGCTTCTTCACTGGCATGCACACACAACATCCTGTAACTTTTAGAGTGGGAAGCTGATTACATGATATTAAAGATAAAAATGCAGGCTTCATGTGTCAAGTTGTAATGCCACACACACACACACACACACACACACACTTATCCCTGGATGCTGGTTGAACTTTTCCTCTGAAACTTGGGAGCTGAATGAGCGGCCTTCCATGTGACTCCCAGCTACTGAGAGCTCTTCAGGGCCCATATTTATTTTCTGTTGCTTTTTATTTCATCCCCACCACTGTGTTGTCAAAGGTATTTTGACACTTCTTTTAAAAATAATTGGAGAAATATTGTGTATCATACTCATACTTGTGGGGATACCTTAAAACAACCAGTGCAAACCCTTCTGGAGTGCTTGAGCATGCCTCCAACCTCAGGAGAGCCTGCCCACTATCTTGCTGGGGGTTACCATCTCTGTGGTAGGGGGCGTCCCAGCCGAGAGGTGCCTCTCCCTTAACCTCTGCGGTTCACAGACTGACCTTCTAACTGAAACCAGCTGTGTGAGCCTTACAGCATGTCCACTTGTGTCTGAGGACTCATATAAGGATCATGGCACATGTAGTATCAATATATAAGAAATTAAAAGCACTCTGCAGGCTTTGATCTGTATTGCAGCTCCATATACATATTCATTTCTACCAGTTTTGCTGCAGTCCCAATCCAATACGCGCACAGACTTGGACTTTGGTGTTGTCAGGCACTGTCAAATGCTCACTGGTAGTCACTGGTTTGTGTCCCAGTATGGACTGGGTAGCTACACCAGGAGCATACTTATCAGAGTACCATGGCTGCTGCTTTATCAGAGCTCTTCTCTTGGTATCAATGTTCTTCTTGTTGCCAGTATAGAGTCCATAAATATTTCTTTTCAAAGTGTACCTTAGCCTTCCTGAGGTACAGTTCAGGGGCTTAAGTATGTATAAGCTAACATATTGAATGCCAAACATCAGCCAGCTCAGCTATAGAATTAGTCAAAGGGAGACCAGGTAATTTTTTATTGTGAGAAAGGGGTATTTACAACTCCTCTCACCTCTCAGACAATAATTCTGCATTGCTTTTGTGCCTACTTTTGAAAATAACTGCTTACCTTTTGAAAAATGACTTTGTCTGGAAAAACCTCAACCCTGTGGGCAGCTGTTGGTCATAGATACAAGCACCTGAAAACAAGTGGTTGTAACAGAAAGCAGGTTTGCAGCCGCATAGTGATTTCATTTTTTTTTTCTACTCAAGCTATGATTACCACAGTATCCACCTGGTGTGGAAACATACAGTGGCCATGTTCATACATGAGCTTAAATTAGGACAGGCCATACCTTTTCTGTCTGCCTAAGCACCGTAAAGGGAACTGTAGCACCCCAGGCTCATGGCTGTTGAGCAGCCAGATCATGACTGAAGCAAGTGAGTGCACTAATTCACCATAGCCGAAGGCCCGACATCTCCAAATTATGAGATTTCTCTATGTTCTCATGTGTTTATCAGCCTACAGCTGACCCTTTCTCCTTATCAGGCAGCAGAGAGAAGGTGATAGGGAAACTGAAGGCAATGCCATCAGAGCCAGCTATTTCTCTTTGGAGAAGGTGATCCTAGCTGGGGGATGCATCTGGTTTCTGGTCTTTGTACATGCTAAGTGTTGTAAATGAAAGAGAGGAAGATGGAGTCTGGAGAGTATCTGTGTGCTGCTGGGCAGTATTTTTACTCAGAAGATGACTCTTGTAGGAGTTTCTGCAGACCTGTTGAGCGTCAAGAGGTTTTGAGGTATCAAAACGAGTTGAATCTCGGTTCCAGCCATATTTCCTAAGTTTTGTGGTTAATCAGAATCTATCAAAATTAAAAGAATATGAAACTGCAAGAGAGACATACAGTGCAAGCAAACAAGAAACAAAGAACAGTCATGCTTATTGCAAAGAAAGAACCACATTGCTTTAATGGCTTTTCACTGAAAATCTGCAGCCTTACATGTACCTCTGCAAACTGTGAATATTGCCCAAACGGAATGCTTGGCTGTTACAAGAAAACATATAAAAAGTTAAGCACACAGAGGACCTGCCTCCATCATTAAACAACACAGCTGGCTTGTGTTCACACTAATACTTTCCTGTGGAATTTTCTCTTTGCATCACTTGAAGGTCTCACCATCCTGTGTTGCCCTTTTCCATTTTGTGCTTGGTCTGTGTTTTCAGTGGAACTGAACTTAACGTGCCTGTTCTGTTTTGGTTACACCTAGAGGTGGGCACAACCGGTTTTGGATTCACCACATTTTAAATTAAACATTTCTCTGTCCTCTGTACAAACCCCAACGCCCTCTGACCATGGAAAATGTTTTAACATTTTTCCTCATGTGTATGAGCTTTCACCCACTGCTCTACTTCCTGCTTTCAGCCAAAACATCGAGGGGAAGACATCAAAAGGAGAGGGCAAATGCAAAGCAGTAATTTCATAAACGGGGCCAATGGGCATGAAAAGCAGAACCTTCACTGGCTTCCCACACATACACTTGACCTTGAAATGAATGTTTCTTTCTTATTTCAAAGACTGCATTTCTTTATTTTTCTTCCTTTTCCACAGTAAAACCAACTTCATCTGGACTCTGCTAAAAAGCCAAAAGTGTAATCAGTATCCTAAACTTTGCACAACTCTGTAGATCATAGCAGCAACTGCTGTCACAATTAAGTTCAACTAAAGAAAGAGGGTTCCAATTAGAAAAATCACTTGTACTGTAAGAGAATAAAAGTGGGAGCAAAGCCCTTACAAACTGTGCTGCAAGCCTTCATCAACAAGCCAGGCTAATGGGCAATCTCATATGCAAAAACGCTATGCGATGACACTTGACGTCTCCAATGCATCATACATCAATATGCAAATGTTCATCAGGAACTAATAAAGTCCAAGAACAATTCAGTAGTGACCTGGAAAATTACTCCTAACTCCTAATGGGACTCAGTGACAGAGCCCAGGAGTTTTGTAGCATATAGCCCTGTATTTTAGCAAATGTTTCTCATTCATTTTTGGGAAACATGACCAGTCATACTTTTTCAAAAGATCCACCCGTCATCAAATCAAAAATACAAAATTCCTATCTGTGGCCAAGTAGTCTGCAAGCTGCAGAGTATTTGCTTTTTCACTTCCTTTCAGTATCTGACAAAGTAAATGATGGAAATCTTTATCACAAATATAGTAGAATGCATCTTTGTCAATATTACTATAACTTCAGGAGCCATGCTTCTGAGATCTGTTCCTGGGATTTCCACCCGGCACTTGATCTGCATCTTTACTTTCTTTCCCTACACATTGCGAAATATTCATTATTGAACCAGGAGAACATGGAGACAAGAACAGTCAAGTTTTTGGTGGTACTGGAAACAACCCTTTTGCAGTCCTTTCCAATAGTGCTTTCTGAAGCTTTCAATAGCTTCTCAATAGTTTTCAATAGTTCCTCCTGAAGGACAAATGTACTGCTCTTGGCATCTGCTGAATATGGAAATTGTAAGGTCAGATTTCTGGTGGAAGCCTCTCACTTGTGTGAGAATAACTCATGTTTATGGGCAACATATCATTTAGTGTGTGATGTCTTAAATTAAGATACTGGCCTTGCACACAAAAGCCAGGTCTCTCTTAATTTCCTTTACCAATTACTTACCATGGCTTTTCTGCATTGTATATGTATAGAAAAAGAGCTCTCTCCATTTTCTGGTTATTGTATTGGTATGTTGAGCAGATAAACATTCCCATTAATTTGAATAGGATCATGTCTTTAAAAGATACATAGTTACCAGATCAATCATAAATAAATATTGTGGATATCCTGGAAAGTAGATGCTTCTACTGTTTTGTTACTGTTTTTCTCAGAAATCTTTTATCCCTGACTGATGAGACTACTTTCTTGCTAGCTTGAAAGGAACTTCTAAAAATATGTTTTATACTTCACTCCATCTGTGAATTGAGCCTTTATATGGGAGATCTCACTAACATATAGTACTCCCTGTTGACTACACAGCTGTCAGCAGCCAGTAGAGAATTTTATTTCAGTTTTCTCCTAATTTTGCTTCCACTGCTTTTTTATGGTAACCAAACTAAGCCAAATGCATCTGAAGCAAGTCAAAGTGAGGATGAATAGGTCACATTCATAATGTGTTGCTTTAGTTCCAATCAAACTGATTTTTGTTAGCTATAAATCTGATATCCATTTTAAAAAAATCAAAACAGAACAAAAGTTTCTGCTCTCTGTCTGCTGACTTCAGTTCAAAGCTGTTTTCCACTTGATACAGCACATGAACTGGAGCAGAGGTCTTTTGTTTGCTGAGTGCCCCAAGCACTGTTAAATGTAATCCTTCTCTTACTCTTAGGATCAGTAAACATTTAATGCATCCATACAAAGAGCTGGGACTCTGGGAGGGAAGAGGAGGAACAGCACATGTGATGGCTCGATTCTTAGGACAGTATCCAAGTGTAAAAAATATAGGTTCAAATCCTTTCCAGCAGATGCCAGAATGGAATATAAGTGATTTGCCTGAGTGTTGGGAAATGTTCTATTCCTCGCCTATGTAACTCTGTCCCAGACATAGATCTAATCCAAAACCCTGAGATGCATTGCTTCCAGCTTCATACTTTAACACTAAAATTTGCTTTCTCTCTCAAATTAAATCTCTGTATGATCTATTCATTGCCTCTGTTTTCTCCAGTATTAACAACAGTGAGTTGCTGACAATGGAAGAGTTTGATTGCTGTGTCTGTTCCTTGCCAGTTTTAAAGGATGGGATTCTACTCAGGATCAAAACTGGATTTGCTGT
>VZTL01077716.1:4691-43251 GCA_013400535.1 Scopus umbretta
GTTATCCCAGGGGCCGGCTGGGGCCTTTTCCCTAATGTGGGAGTTATCCCAGGGGCCGGCTGGGGCCTTTTCCCTAATGTGGGAGTTATCCCAGGGGCCGGCTGGGGCCTTTTCCCTAATGTGGGAGTTATCCCAGGGGCCGGAGCCGGGGCCCTTTCCCCCTGCCGGGCTGTCCGGGGCCGGGCCGGGCGGTGCCGCCGGGCCGCTGTCCCTGGTGCTGGCGCGCAGGGCCCGCCCGCAGGCGGTGGCCGGCGGAGCTTGGCCAGGTTTGAAGCAGATTTTGGTTTTTTTGGGTTTTATTGCTTGGCTTTCCTACCTCCTCTCTTAGTTGAGGATAAAGCCTTTAGTGAGAATGGGGTGGCAAGGGGGAGATGATACGTTTTCTGTGCTGTTTTGTTCTAATACAGATGATGGCGGTAAATTTACTTTCAACTGTTTTCTAGAACTCTCCTCGTTGCCATGTCATCTGTGTTTTCTACAGTGGTTTCGTGCAACTGTTTGTGAAGCTTTTAATGCAGCTTACCTCGGATTTTGAAACAGCTTTGCCAGTATTGTTGACAACCTAAATGCCTGTGATGCCTTGAACCACAAGGACAGAGAGGATTGGCAGCCTGAGCAGGAAGAGATGTAGGTGGCATCATATGGCACTGTATTTTTCCTGTGTGGTGGTGCAGAGCACTGGAAAATCTTTGGTGACAGGTGGATACGTAGATCTGAGAGGAATGTGTGTGCTCAAACATGCCAGTCCATGGCTGTTCTTTGTGGAGTTTTGGGAGGCTGGTGGGACCTCGCAGGGCTTCTGATGCAATGTCTAGGGAATGAATAAAAGAATCTAATCTCAAAGAGGAGAAGATGGGGGACACTGAAAATCACCTGAAGGCTGAAGAAAAGACAATTGATATGCTTTTTTCATTAGGCAATTTCTACTTTTTCAGACACTTGGTCTTTATATGCTGCTGAGTGGAGCAACATAAGAAAATCCTTTGAGTTCTTCAGTATCTGTTTCTCTGTAGTGGTACCTTCTGCTGATCTCCTTTCTGTTTACCTCCGTGAGGTTCTTTAGTCTCTGAAGCTAATGAAAAGGAGGAAAGAAGTTCATCTTCTCAGACTGAAGTGAAGGAAGGGGGTGCTGATTGCTTTCTCACTTTCGTTAGGAGAGAGAGAACTACTTCTTCCCGTCCTAATTCTCTCCAGATAATTTGATTGGTATGAAGCCACAAACTTGGTAAGACGTCACTGACGCTGTGGGAAGACTTCCTGAGTTTTGTACACAGCTTTACAGCACAGTGTGTAGGTACAGATTTCCTTGAAATCAATATCTGCTTGACTGCAGCCACGTTACACACCCTTTTATGGATTTCTTGGCTCGTCTGTTTTCTGGATACGCATTAAGCTAGAAATCTCAGTTTTTCTTGCTGGGATAATATTGAGTCTAATTATTTTATTAGTGTAGTGCTTTTAATTTGTTGTCTTTTCCATGAGCTCTAGAAGGCAGTTCTCCCCTGTAAGCACTGCTTATCTGTGAGATTACTGGCTTGGGCTTCTAGAGGACAAATACCTGGAATTAATGTGAAAAGACACGTAGTGGATGATCAGCAGGCTCATGCTGAGAGGATTTGAGAGGCTGCCAGCCCCAGCTGTGTCCACCCTGCTGTCTGCTGGAGATGATTGCCTCCATAGCAGAGGTTGCAGAATGGTCACTGGGTCTGTTCCTCAGGTGCTCACAGCCTGGCAGTTAAAAAAAATAAAAATAATTAAAAAAAAATCAATATTAGCTCATGTTAATACTCTGAACTACAGCTGTTGAGGTGCAAATTCAACACCTGTTCTGCTGTCCCTGCTCCAAGGGCAGTAATTTATGGTGGAAGAAGGAACCATCAACCACAGATGACAGCCTTCGAATTTCTTCCAACATAAATTGTATAAGTGTATTTGGGATTGCCTTGTGCACATCCATGGTGGAAAGGTGATACTTTCATGTGTTCCTTCCTATCCCCAGGCTACTTGTGCTAGTGTCCAAGATTTGAACTTTAGTTCATCCCCAGGAGAAAAATCTGTGATCCAAACAGTGCACCAAGCTATTTTCAGTAAGTGCTGTGCTAGAGGAAGGCTGTGTTTTTTTTCTTCCACTTTTCTTCATTACGCATCTTAGTGAAGACATTCATCTAACTGTACAAAATTCTAACATATGGAAGTGTCTTCCTCCTTGCAATTTCTTGTCCTGACACATCAGGTTTAGGAATAACTTTTCCAGGTATTACAATTATCCATGTTAATACTTGGAGGAGAAATAATTTTGTAATTAACTCATGATTTATTTTTATTTTTCTTTCTCTGGCTGGGAATCCTCTTTCACAATTATTTCTGCTATTTTCTGTGTTTTAATTTGACAGAAAATTTCTGACAAATGCTTTTAGTGCTTAAACAGGACAACAATAGTGCTCTGGCAGTGATGTGAATGTTTGTCATCTTGACAGCCTGACAACTGATACGCTTTGAAGAAAGCTCAGTTTTTTTCCTGCAGAAAGACATGCATATGTCAAAGGTATCAAGATGTCAGATTTCCTGCATAAAAGAAAGCTGGATGGGAGAGCAGACATGAATTGAGGTTTTTAATTCATGAAGTACAAGTGCCGGGTCTCAGTGTTAACTCTTTTTAATTTTTTTTTTTATTTTTATTTTTTTCTCTTCTCCTTTTAGCAGATTGGAAGCTGTTTATCCCTACTTTGTCATACTCCTTTTCTTTCTTCCAGTTGCCTTATGTGCCCAAAACACTAGCCACTTACTCAGCTACATTTGCTTAGGCGTATTCTCTAGTGGAATGAAGTTCTTGTTTCAGCAGAAGCAAGAAAGGTTGGGATCCTTGTTAGTAAAAACAAAAATACTTCATTTCTCCTCTGCTCAGCACATGCCTTTCAGGGAAATGCCTGGCATTTCTAAGCTATGTTGAAAGACTGTAGAGTAATTGTTATGTATTTATGTTTTAAAATACTAAATTCCCCCCCCTTTTTTTTTTCTTGCTTTGATCTTCCAGATGTTCTGAATCTTAGTAGTGTTTGGCTGAGAACAATTGACTCAAGAAATGCATTCCTTCCACTTAGCCAGAAGTATCTGTGTCAAAATGGCATTCAAAGCCTCTTGGTAGATTCCATATTTTCCTCAAAACATGCAGGAACATCTGTGGGTTTGGTCCATGGTCTCAGGTGATACAAATACCAGAGGAAGCCTGGATGTTGGTATGCATGGAGGGTAAATTAATGCAGTTTTCACGTTGCAATGGTGCCATAAATCTGGGCTTTATGGGAAGAAAAAACAGCAGCATGAGGTTAGAAGATATAAGAGGAATTGTTTTACCTTTCCTTTTTATTGTTTCTGTTGGACCCTATCTTGCTTCTTTCACTGAGTGTAAGTTACACTGGCTTTAGGGCAGGTTATCAACAAAAGAGATGTTGCTGTGCACTGTGTAGTCCACTTTGGCTACTCGGCAAACAGGCTTGTGTTGAGGGCTCTCCCTTCTCAGTTTTCTGCTTGTTGGTATCACCACAGTTTTTATATTCTTCATACTCTGCTACATCTTTTCCTGAAGTGGGCCCAAGTTCTTGAACAAGCAGTGTTCAATAAAATCTCGGTAGGGTTTAGATATCAGAGCAGTTATGCATACTGAGTTTGGAAAGGGAGTTTGGTTCTGGCCCAGTCTCGCAGCTAGAAGGCTAAAAAGAAAAGGGAATAAAAGAAGGAAAAAGAGTCAGGAAGGATATCCTTTTGTATCCTTTGCAGCCCGAGTGTAAGGAATTTTTAGATATTCAGACTGTGAAGAGCTGGCATGTTATTCTGGTATCACTGTTACACGGCGAATGGGAAACAGTATTAGCACGTCCTAGCAGCCAGTGGCAGAGCATGCAAGCATCCCCATGTACATGCACCGTAACTTGGCATGTTGTGCAGTTATTGACACCTATGCAAGTGTCAAGTAGAAAGGATAAGGTCTTGAAATAGTATCTTAAAGCTTACAGAATGGGACTAAAGTAGGGATGGGGCATGTTGCAGTTTCATCTTGGTTTTTTTCAGTCAGCATAGCTTTCATTGCGTGTTTTATTATATTATACTAGTGGAGAATTTGGGGATCGCTCAAGGAATAGAAAGACTTGAAAAGGAAAAACAAAATAAAAAACCAGCTCTATGTGTTTTTTCAACTTAAAAAAGCACATCTAACCACAAGAGAAAGCATCCTTTACCCCATATTCCTGAGAGGAAACTGGGCAGCTTCCCAGGGTAGCCAAAATAGCCTGCAGCAGAAGCCAAAGCCAAAGCCAAGCGTCAGTGAGGGATGCAGTCCTGGCCGTGATGGCAGCCCTCCTTCGTGCCACCTATTGCTTTGCAGTGCTCTTGCTTCTTTCCTTCTGCATGGTTGCTTTTAATGAGAAAGTAAGATTTGAAGGTTAGTTTCTGAAAGTAGATGGGTATGGTCTTTTGTTAGCATTGGAGAGCAAACTTATAACTGCTACCTTCAGCTAGCTGTTTGCTTTAAAACTAGCCTTTTTTTGCTTCTGAAATGTATGGATATAAGGATTTGTAAGACATAATCCTATTCTACCAGGATGTTTATATCTTTTTTTTTTTTTTTTTTTAATACTATCTGCTACCTGTGATTTTTTTTTTTTTAAAGAAATACTCCTGTTTACTGAAAGAGCTATGTCATGCATGTCTTTTGCATTCCATTTTATAAAACATTCAAGACTTCTCAACTCTAGTTTGATCTTGTGATGTAGGTATTTACTGTTTATTCATCGCTCCCAGTCTCCGTGTGCACTTGCAACAAATCACAATCCACTTGAAATGCTGGTTTTGTAGCCAGAGGAGGTATACTAAATGTAAGATATTCAGAGGGTTATTTTTTTGCTGTATTGATAATAGTTGTCTGTTATGATCTTCTGCTCTTAAGTGACATATATTTTAAGTACGTAGCTACTAGAATAGGGCTAGAATTTACACCAATTCTGGTAACGATGGCAGCTTGCAAATTCTGGCATCATTTGTGGTAGGCTTTGTCTTGGCTCAGTAGATCTGTTAGCATTTCCAGTAACCTTTCCCTTCTCTTGATTTAGTCCTTCATTTTCATCGCAGATGCTTTTGTTTGCATTTAAAAAAAGAAAAAATCTGTTCATTTCTTTTTATGGAAAAAAGCTTAAAATAAATCACATTTAATGGAGAAATTTAGGGCTTTGGAAGGGGGGAAGGTATTGATTTCCAGATTCCATGCATGAATATATTCAGGTTTTAAAAGATTCTATGTATTTATCTACTGTCTCTTAGTTAGCTGGTTTGATATCCTGATTTTATTATATTTGTCCTGTGTCTTCTCGGGGAAAAGGAGACATACAATGGGAATTTTGAAATAAATCCAAGGGATAGAGCAGAGGAAAATGTGTATAATATTAAAAATAATAATAATGTCACATAATAAAGTGGCACTTAGAAACCCAAGTCCTTTGGCTTTTCATTAAACTTACACTTAAAGTGCTTGCAGTTGCGTGGAAATGGGAATCTGGATTTCTAAGTTAGATGTATTTTTAAAATATTACTGTTTCCCATGATAAATGCATTTTGTTGTCTTTGAGAAGCCTAGTACGTGCTCGGATTGTCCTTGCTTGTGTCAATATGCAAATGGATATCTGTAGCAAAACCACCTGGAGAATATTTTGGCTGTACTCTAAAATTTGTTGTGTTTGTTCATGGTCATTGCCCTGGAAATTATACATTTACCACCTGTTATTAGCAACCAGGAGCTAGTATTGCTAATCTATTCCTATGACAATACACTTGTTTCTTGTAAGCTGCAAAAGGAATTTTATCTTCCTCTAGGAATGCTCTAGCTGGCTGTTAGCAATGTGCTTTCTTCCAGAAGTGGTAAAGTTAGGTTTTGAAATAAGTGGTACCACTTTTTTCTATTATTCCCCTCATCAAAATTAGCTCTACATGTTATGAACTATTAAAAAGAACCAACAACCCACAATAAAACACTCCCCCTGCACCCCCCCCCAAAAAAAATCCAACACAAAAAAACCAACAAAAAAACCCAACAAAAAACCAAAAACCAACCCAAAAAAAACCCCAACCCACCACCCAAAACTACACAGCGCGCTCATATCAAAATTAATTAATCGAGTCTGGGAACCTGCCAAGTTCAGAGAGGATTTTGTATATCCATAAGATTTTTTTGAGGCGAATTAGGGTAATTCCAAGGTTCTAGAAAGGACAAAAGTTTTGGTATTTCAAGATGCAGTAGAAGCTCCAGCTGCTAAGTGTTAGGGTGAGACTTGGGTGTGCAGTGGGTTATCCCATACCTACATGGTGGCAAACATTTTTTAACACTAGTATGAAAAAAGTAGTATCTTTGATTTCACTGAAAGCAGTGCATTATTACACAGTATCAGTCTTGAAACATTTTAATTTCTTTAGAATTTTTTGTAAAGTAAGAGAAGTTGGTCACTGTCATCTTCAAGTGATTTCATTGGACCTGTAGGTCCTTATCCATGAAATAATCACTCTTCATCATGTAACTTAAGTATTTATATCTTATCTATGCTAAGTTCATCATTACAGTATTTGACCTGAAAAGTCTAGAAAGTACCACTTTGAAGCCTAATTTCAGTCAGCTTTTCTTGCCAATAAGTATAGAATATGTGTTCATTGTTGATGCATATAATGCTAATTGTTCTTTTTTACAATTGGGGGTAATTGGTAGCATTAGAGCACTGAGAACTGATCTGTCATCATGCAGAATTTTCCTCCCTGTCTTATTGATATGGGTAAGAGCCAAGGCAATGGATGACCAACATTACTAAGTTTGCACCCTTACAAGCTTAATGGTCAAGTTCAGTGAATTCGGGATTTGGCCTTCAATTTGTAGCTATTAAAAAGCAGGTTTCTCTAGGCCCTTTCCAGAAGCGTGGCATTGGTGTTTTCCTTAAAAAAAAAAAAAAAAGTTGGGAAAAGGAGCAAAACTAATTTTTTTTTTTTCCTTATGGGGCATGTTGCTCTAAATTTTAGGGTGAAATTTGTGTTGAACTTGGGACAGATTATTTCTCTGGACTCTGTTATCCTTGTCTTTTCTTGCCATTGGAATGCAAGCAAACACAGTCAATATTAGAAACGTCTTCTCTGTATAATACACCTTGTACCGTTTTCTTCAGACCCTTCACGGAAGAAGGAACTTTTAACTAAATGATAGATGGATGTAAATTTTGTTGTCTGAATCTCATCTATCTCCATTCTGTTGGATATTTTGGTAAGGTTCATTTTGTGGCATCGAAATTATTCATGGGTGATTCTTAGTTGGGAAGAATGTACACTCCTAACAACCTTGGGAGATACTGGGAAAGTTTAATTTGCACAAATTATTTTCTCTCCTAGGCAGAAAGGAAGAGCTTGTTTATGATACCCAAAGTGGTGCTGCAATATAAATGAACTGTTTCATATTTTCCAGAGAGACAGGAAACTGGTTGTAGTTGACATGCATGCTATGTTGAAGAAGGTAGTAAATAGCGGTACAAAGATAAACTGACTGTGAAGTGTCTGCAAGTGTCTGGAAATTGTGCAATATTGAAACCAAAGCCTTCTGTCTTAACATTTATGGCACAAATCTATCCCATCCAATGAAAGAGCAAGTGGCTAGGTAGGGGTATGGTAATGGTGCAGGGAATCTGTGCCTCCTAAAAGCCATTTCTGTGACGGATGTCCCTTGACGCATCAGCCTTGACCCTGATCGTATCGCCTCTGTGGATAAAAGAGAAAACTTCAGAATCTAGGCAAAGCCTGTATCTCATTATATGAATGAAGATGTGTGGTATTAGGGTTCGGGGAGAGTCTGAGGGGTCAGGAGGAGCATGGGGCAGTGGAGAGCCATCATTAGTGAATGTCAAATATACTTGAAGGTTATACTTCGGTCCTCAGAATCAAAAGTTTCCACATTGTGGCATTTTCCTTCTCTTCTTCCAGAGTGATATAATTCCATCACTTTGCAAGTAGAGGATAGGATGTGATTGACAGATGCTTTACAAGTATGGACTGTGAAGTTGCATCGCTACAACTGTGGGTTGCATAGAGAATTTCAAAGTCAAAACGCTGTGGTACAGGAGGGAAGCTATTACTGGGTAGGGTAAACTGTGATCTTTAGAACAGAATTACATTTTATCTGCTATTGTTTAGTTCAGCATAAGGCTTAAGCACAACTTCTGTTTAGTCAGCTCCGAGTCATTTCTGTGTTTTAGGAAATGGAAGTTTTAATTTGAAAATGAGCTCAGTTTCCCTGAATTTCAAGTGCTTTGGACCTATTATTTCATTGAATTGTCCACGGGCCTTCATGGAAGACTTTATTGTCTATTTCTGAATGTAGAAATGTGTTTATCTTCCCCTCTCCACACAGAGGACCACATTTGTCTTTGATCCAGGCAGCAGCTTCTGCCTCATGCTATTTTGGGCCTTTCAGTCAATTATCTGGTGTGAACAGGCTTTAAATTTAAGGTGTGTACTGAAACTGCATATTGATTCTGGGGTTCGTAATGATGCCTACCATTTAGCTGTGCTTAGAGAAGGTGATAAATATGAGAGAGGTGATATCATCTATTGGCAAATGAGTAAATACGGCACAGCAGCTGTAAGAGTAATTGGCCTAATGTTTTTCTCAGCCTTTTAATGTTGATGACTCAATGCTTGAAGCTCAAATTTTGTCAACTCCTTTATAGATATGCTATGAAGCCAAGGATTTAAATCAGTTATATTGCTGTAAAAAAAGTCTAATATATGTGTGAAAGTTTGAAAGCATGATGGAGGATATATTCTTAAAATTCCCATGGAAGGAAAGGGAAAAGCAACAGCATTTCTATTTGGTTTAGACTTCATTCAACTTCAAATGAGCTTCCATCCATCCTCCTTGTAAATTACTGTCTGTTAGTAAAGAAGTATGTGCTGTATTTGTTATAAAATTATTCTCGCATCTTTAGTTACATTCTGCTTATCCTTTTCATATTTTATTAATGGATGTGTGCATACAACACATCATGGGGTAGGGGAACAGTCACCTCCATTTTTGGGTGAGGAAAAGAGGAGGGTTGTGTCTGTGGCAGAGTAGGACGTTCAATCTGTGGCATCTGTCTTGTCCCTGTGACTGCTGTTTCCATGATGCCTTCCTTTTCTAGCTAGAGTTCTGCCAGGAAAACTTATGTTGAGAGTATATGTTGTTTTTTCTGACAGATTTAGGACTTGCGTGCTTGCAAAAGCGCACTTCTCACTGTGCTATGTCATTACAGCTGGCATCAGTGAAGGTGCTCCTTTCCCAGCCCCAGTATTTATTAGAGGGGAACGTGCTGCCAGGATGTGCACTGAGGGCCTCTCGTTTGGTAACGCAGTCCCTCTGTGTTGCCTGGTCTCAAATTGTTGATTGCCAGTGAACTTCTGCAAGTTTGAAGTCCCGTGTTTGTATAAGGTCAAACCGAAGGGATTAAATGGTGTCCTGTTATGCAGGCGTGGGAAGAAGACTGAACTTCAGATCCCTAATGATCTATCTAGCTGGCAACTATCACTGGACAGGGAACGTACATTCTGATTTTATGCAGTCATAATTACAACTTTTTAATATCAAAGGTAGCTTTAATCTATGTGAAACACTTCTTATATTGTCCTTGTGGAGTACTTGGCTAAACTAAAACCAAAAATTAAATATAGTGTGACTTGCTCAGAACTTTAGTTTGCTTGCCATGCTGGGGCAGTAAAGATCGTCATAAGCATTTAATTGACCCCCAAACATCTAAGGATGCTCATTTTACAGATGATAGCACTGTGGCAGAATTGGATGAAATGAGTTTTATGATGTTTCACAGTTAAGAGTAGCTCATGGCAGTCTAGAGGAATAAAAGCGTAGGAAAAACCCCTGTCTAGCCGAAATTGCTGTTCCTCTAAGCTCTGAGTAGTACATGCTGAAAAAATTATTATCCACCAAATGGGAAATCTTTTCTTCAGTTCCTTTGAAGCAAAGTAATGTGCTGACACTTCTCTTTATCCACTGATTTTTTAGAAAGCATTAATTAAAAGAAAAAATAAAAATCACAACTTTTATGTGGATCTGGAATAGATTCCCTGAAATGAATGCTCAATATAAAAAATCTAATAGGTAAAAAGAAAGACATTTATTGCATAGCAGCTGGCAGAAATCTTGCTTCTAATGAGGATAAAATCCATGTAAATGAATCATTACAGTAAATTGTTGTAATTAGGATTTATTCATGACAAATGTCTCATAATTATATAATCAACTTTTAGTATATTAAGATTTATAGTGTGAACTCTTAATTCCATTTTACTCATTTAGGAGTAGAATTTGCTAGGGGAGGAGTGTTTTCAGGAAGCTGTCTTGTTACATGCTCTCAACTCTGGATGGAATTTGATGCCTTTGCGAATATCATCTAATTCTGGTGTTGCAGAAAGCTCAAATTCTTCTCTGGCAAAAATAAAACTGTTAGTGGTTTAAAAGGTCTCCCAAAATACTGAAGTCAAAGCTTCAAGGGCTTTTAAGTGCCAGGTGTTTCATTAAGGGCCTTCAACTTAACAGTAGCGTATATGTGTGCGTGCACATCTTCTGAGTGTTGTGCAAACAGCGATGGACCGACGTGATAGAAAGCTGCTGCCAACTCCTGATTGTGCGGGCTATGAAAAATTGGCTTCTGGTTTTGATCAGAGTCCTTGCCAGGTGGATAGAAGCAGTATTGAGTATAATAGCAGAGGGTTAAGGTCATCAGCAGTCCAGCTGTGGGATGAGTCTGTCCACTTCTTTGGTAGGTGGCTTGTAATGGGGACAGAACTGCTCTCTGAGCCCTTCCATCTTGAGCGCAGCTGAGGCCTCTCAGCGGGGTGCTGTGGCAAAGGCTGAGAAATTAAGGCTTTGTGCTTTCTTCTGTCTATTGAAAAGAGTAACTTTGTCTGCTGGGCTGTTAGCCTGACAGCTACCCAAAATAATTTTAAAAGCAGTTTGCAAGTTTCTTCTTGGCAAAGCTGGAAGGCTTCCAGTAAGAATATATAAACCACCAAAATAACCATAAGGGTACGCCGTGCTTTTGGGGATCTAATAGTTAAAGGCAAACTTGAGTGGACATACTGGATCTGTCAGTTTCTGGCTTGGAATTGGAATAGATTTTTCCCCCTCTCAAGTTTTAAGAAGTCTGGATTACAATTACAAATTTTCTTGTCACCTTTCCAAGTTAATCTATATAAAGTAGATTTTAAAGGCTAATTCTTCTTGTGTGCTGTTCCCCATTCTTCCTGCTTCTACTAAAATTTAATAAAAGCAGCTGCATTGCAGTGATTTGGCTCTTTTTGGCTTCAAGAAAAGTCCTTTAGCCACTGCAATCAGAACAGTTAGAACATTCCCAGGCTGGTTTTAATTACAGCAATGTCTGCAAGTATCCCTGAAGCTTGGAGGATGATTTTACATCTAATCTGTTGCAGGTGAGGTTTTGAATTGACAGCCATCCAACGTTGCTATAATGGTTTTCAGGGTGGCTTTTGTGGGGTTTGGTTTGGTTTGGTTTTTTGCCCGGCATTCTGCTGCAGTGCTGAAGTAGCTTCACTGCTCCAGCACTTCTGTCCCCTGGTTTTCTGTTTAGGCTAATGTTGATTACATTGAATCAGTTTGTTCATTCCCTGGCAAGGGTAAAAAGCACAAACAAAGTCCTGGTACCTGTCCTGGTTTTGGCTGGGATAGAGTTAATTTTCTTCCTAATAGCTGGCCTAGTGCTGTGGTTTGGATTTAGGATGAGCACAATGCTGATAACACCCTGATGTTTTAGCTGTTGCTCAGTAGTGCTGACACCAGTCAAGGCCCTTTCAGCTTCNGCCCCATTCTGTTGTTCTCCTGCATGTGTTAATGCTCTGCTATAACCACCCATAAATAGTTCAGAAGAGCATATTAACTCCTCTGCTGTATTGCATAAAATGTATCTGATGATGTAAGCAGCTTTTCAGGTTTTTGCAGGTACTGCCAGAATCTAAAAGTGGTTTAACCCTTCTTTATAATGCTGGGTTTGGATAACTTGATGATTTTTGGTTTATAAGGGAAAAATATTTCCCCCAATATGTAAACATTGATATAGAAATTTAGGAGTGGCTTGGCTGGGCTTATTTTGTTTATTTGTTTCTGAAGCAAAACCAAAGTGGTGTACTTCTGACCACTAGAACTTTTTCAGAGATGATTCTTACAGAATGTAGATTCTTTCTTTCTGTTTCCTTTGATTTTCCTAGAACTCCAGATGAACTCAGGGCAATCCTCTTTCACCCTTTCCTCCCTCCTCCCCATTTAATTAAGGCTGGGACTTCAGGTATTCAAAGCCCATGAGATTTAGTAAGTTTCTTTGAGACCATTAATGAATCACAATGAATACATGCCCTGTTTTCTACGCTTTACTAAATATAGAGGCGGGACTGAGTCATGGTGTCCTCAGCTGTCACTGGTACCACATGAACCTTCTTAACCAAGTTGAGCTCTATCTTTACAGCTGGAACGATTTTTGCCTTCACTTTTCCAACTGAGGGGGCTGCTCCTGAACTTCATGGCTTGAATGCTTAGGAATTGGCTTTGAATTTCCAGCTTGCTTACACGTTGGTGGGTAGTTTAGAGCCCTTTGTCGTTGATAGTTCTTTTTCTCTCCTTGATGTTTATCTGTAACACTGACCAATGATAATCCTGTCCTTTCTCAGCCTGGTTTTGGGAGTCTGAATACATTTGAGTCCATTCTTATGTGGTAGACTCTCAGGTACAACTGTTTGCCATACAGTCCTGTTCACCTGTGCCCAAGGGAGGGGTTCAGATAGTGCAGATGCGCAGCATCCCATATCTGGTATCTCCAGTGCTTGATTCCCTTTCTCTGCTGGAAAAACTGGATAGTACTTAAGTGCACTGCAGATTTTATTCACAATGGCACATTATGTTCTATGCCACCTTAAGTAATTGAAATTACTTCACTGTAGCCATGCAAATAAAGCAATTGCAGTGTGGCCTGGAATTAACCTGCACTGGGAACTAATTACCTTGGCCTTTTTCTGTTCTCTCTCAGCCTTTTCATTAATTTTTGTTTTCAAATATAATCAACTATATACATACTTTCAAATACCATCCTACTTGATGTTGATTAATGTATTCTGTGCACAGTCCGTCAGTGGAACTTCATTTTGTTTTCAATATTACTTTCGGATTTTGTTGGAGAGACTTAAGATTTTGATTTCAATCACCCATTTGTCTGCTAAAAAATTTGAAAGTCTAATCTCCTACCCACCACAGTAATTAAAGATTGGAAGAAAGATTTGTCTTGCAAATATTGCACACACAATGAAGTAGGAAAATGTGCTGAGTTGCACTTGTGGATTAAAAGATTGATTATTGATTGTTTCATGAAGCCCTGAAGTTAGTCACCACTGTCTAAGGAAAATTGTGTTCATTGTTATGGTATGTGTCAGCTTTCTTGGCAATTGACTGGAAAATCTTCTGAAGTTTAATCCAGGTATCACTGTAAATAGATGTCACTTCTGTCTCATGCACGATTCTTCTCTCTGCAGAATTATTTCATATGTGCAGTGTACCACTGGGAGGGAAACACACCAACCTCAACAGTAGCTGAGGGCTGGGGAGTGACATGTGTACCAATCTGGCAGCCAATGTATAGCTTTTAGGGAATAAGCCACCGTAAAGGATAGATGTTCTGGAGGACAGATTGTCAGCTGCACATGTGTACATACACACACCCCCACCTATCTCGCTGTCTTGTACATAACACTGCCATCCATCATCCATTTCAAGTTTTTGCTGTTTCTCAGCAACGTATTTTTTTTTAGTGTTTCTCTCTTCACAGGTTTTAAAACAGCTAGACTGTGGGTAACAGCCGCAGTTCTCTCTCAGCAGGGCTTCAGGGAGGGAATGCAATTATGCCATCAAGGAGCCTCCAGCAGGACTGAGCAGTAGTGGAGAAATTCAGGTCCCTTGTCACCAGGCACAGTAGTGACTTCTCTCCTTGTCTGTATAAATTTTGGTCTCTAACAGCATGCAAGCATTACAACATGGAAGAGATGCAGCACCTTTTGCTGTTTTATTATGGTTAAGTGCTTTGAGGAGTTTCACAAAATGTCATGTCATCTCCACTGTGCCTCCTTTTCGTGGTGAGAGGCCAACTGCCATGCTGTTGCTGATGCTGATGTAATTTGTCTGTTTCCTTGAACAAAACTTTGTTGCATGTTCCTATTCTCGTTTTTCCCCTTCCCATACTTTTTCTTGTTGAATTGGGATTCAGGACTTCAAAACTCGTTTCCTTGAGGAAGAGCTGGGTTTTGTTCCTTGTTAGAGAGAGGGTGAATTACAGTTGCCCGTGCCACGGGTACATTCTTGTTCCTGTCTGTCAATTTAAGGAAAGTATCAGCTGCTTCTTTCTGAAGGATTGACTATACTCCCTGAGAACATATAATAAACTTGTTGGCAGCTGATGGCTTCACGTCATTAACCGGAGTACATATTGACACTACATGCCTTTGAAATTACTCCTTGAGTGCCGCTTTGATGTATTCTCACTCACTGCGCTGGTCCTGGCCTTCTCTGTGGCACAGGCATAGCCAGGGTATACTCATGGGCCCTGCTCTGTTTGTTGTGCATGGTGGCAGATTGATTGCCAGAAGGTGGTTTTGGTTGACAATGGCCAAAGACAGGCTGTGGGTTCATGCCGAATGGTGGCTATGCTGTACACTGTAGAAAAACTTGGAGCTGTGCAAGAGTATTTCTGCTACAGTTGAGCTCGGCTGCACCATGTGTAGCAAAGACTTTGGGTGTCATGTTAAGCACAATCAAATGTGACATGCTAATTCCACAACTCTTATTTCTCCTTTCTTTTGTGCCTCTAAGGGTGTTTCAAAGATGACCGTATTGTGTTCTGGACTTGGATGTTTTCAACGTATTTTATGGAGAAATGGGCCCCCCGGCAAGACGATATGCTCTTCTATGTCCGTCGAAAACTGTCCTATGTCAGTGGTGATAGTACAGAGGGGAAAAAGGTGAGTAATGATATATTTCAACCTGGGAAATTTAAGGTAGCATGGGATTTGGTGTTCTGGAGTAACTGAAACATCTGAAGAACTACAAATCAAGGATAAGGAATCTCCAGCTCTGTGCACCACAAGAAATTATGTGAAATTGGCCCATAGAGAAATACTGTGGTTAACACTGTGAACATCAGCAGCGGTATAAGTGAGCTTCACTATCACAGACTTGAGGACATCAGAGAGTTTGCATGCTTTTTTGGGAAGCTTTTATGTTGGTCAGCCTGCATTTAGAGGGAAAGGGAGGACATCCATGCTGATTTTTATTTTGCTTTTCAATGATGATACTTTATAAATTAAAAGTTTAAATCTGTAGAAAAGGAGGAAGAAAGGAGGAGGAGGATGTTCACTGTGGTATTTCTAGAAGAACCTTTCCTGAGATACCAGAGTATCAGGAATGAACACCTATTGGGTACTCAGTAGCAGAATACATGCAGCCTCCTGGAGCTGGGATACAGTAGTGACAAACAGTGAAGCGAACCACTGTATTCTCATAATCTACATTTAAGACAATATGCTCTCCTATAGAAGTACTGTTTCTTGAAAACACATAATCAGGTAGCCTAGTGCTGCTGCACAGGTGTTTTCCCATTAGAGAGTTGAGAAACTTCTTGGCATTTCATGGCAGTTTTCATCATGGGTTGTTTAACCTCTTGTCCTTCCCAACAAGGAAGCCTGGTCACTTAAATTCATTCACAGACCCCTGATCAATCTGTGTTTAACTTATTAATCAGTTTAAAGTGTTTGAACCTCTCACGGAGAGGAGACGGTGAAAGGAAGCCTTGCATTTGCTCTCAGAGCTTTATTTAAGCCTCCTAAAAGCATCATAAATAATTTTGTGAGGGGATTTCATAAGTGGTAGTTATTACAAAATCAGTGAATTGCTTGCCATAACAACTAAGATGGGGAGCGTGCCTTATAGTGCACGCGGTATTTTGTAACTCTCCCTTGACTGTTTGCATTTTGCTCAGCCTCTGAGAAATGAAGGTTTCCTGTGATTCTGAAGTACTTCAGATGCTTTGTGAAGCTTCATAGTTTGGTGATTCTTTGGTATCTGTGCAGCTCTCCTCCTGTTTGATTTTAGCTGATTGCTTTGCAGTTCCAGCTCCTCTTGTATCTAGTTTTGAGCCTGTCCAGTGCAGTGAGACACCAAACAAGTACCCCTACTCTTTGAATTACGACTAGACAGGTTTTTATTTTACTTTGTAGTTTTGGCCATTCTTTCTTGAAAGATGGTGTCAAAATACTAAAGTCATATCATTAAAAGGGGAAGAAGCTAGAGACTGATATTTATAGAAGCCAAATATAACTTAAAGCATCCCTGCCACCCACCAAACTGTGTGCTTTCATTTACATCTCCAGAGGTAGACTGAAAAGGTGGATGAAGAGGAGAGGTTCAGAGTTGTTTGGGACCATGAAGGGCTAGAACTGGAGCTGCACTGTTGGCTTCTGCCTTGTGCCCAGACTGTGCCGAACAGTCTGGTGATGATTTCTGCATGGGCCACTCAAAAGCTGACTATTGGGTAACCATACAAGTGGGTCTCTTTGTAGCTTGGGCATACAGCGAAGCAAGTTCACCGTAGTTCTTCCATAGACACTATATACGTGCTCTGCGTTTGCCTGGCAGCTGCAGGTTTTGACTGAAGAACTCTGGCAGAGATGTGTGAGGTGAATTGTTGTCCTATGACATCTCAAAGCATTAGCTTATATTCATGAAAATAAGATCTGCACAGCTTTGAGCACAGTAATTGTCTGTAGGACCGATGAGAATGACAACAAAAATGAATTGAGCGGGGAGGGGCTGTTTGTCTGAATGCTGACAATGATGACATTTGTTTTTTGAGATTACAAGCTCACGTGGCATCTTCACATCATTTGCATGCCATGGTGTGATGATTCATGTCAGAGAGAAACAAGTATCGATTTATCAGTTTTCAGGTTTTGATGGCTGTCCGTTGTGATTAAGTGTCTTTCCTGCTTGTGGGTTTTTTCTGTGCTTACTGGACCTGAAGAGTGTCAGCAGCAGCATCATTTGATTTTAAGTTGACGTGTAGTAGGGGATAAGCAGGAAAAAACTGATAGGATCCAGATCAGAGGTTCTGTTCAATTTTAAGGCTGAATGAGAAGGGCTTTGGACGCAGCTTAGTTACAACAGCTTGAAGTAATAAATCTCACAATTTGGTGTATCAGTAGGTGATGATGGTAAACTTCGCTACCGTCATAAATTTTACTTTAAAAGGCCTTTTAAATGATCAACTTCATAGACCCCCTGGTCTAAGCAGCTTTCTGTTGTTTCTCTTTCCACCCCACCAACTTCTAAACTGTGTGTGTATGGGTGAAACAGTAATTAAGCTCTTAATATGGTCTATGCCAGGGCAGAACTGCCGTATCAAATTCTGGGCTATATCCGTTACACAGAGTCTTGGATCCCAGAGAAGTGCATGCAACTCTGTGTTTCCCTGGGCTGCCACAATAACACTCTTGCGTTTTTTCTTGCCAAGTTTTGAAGATACTTCTTCTCTCGGTGTCTTTAAGCAAAACCACAGACTCCATCTGTCAGGATCTGTGCAGGCAAGGCACTGTGGAGCATAGCTCTTCTCAAGGTTTAGGGATTTAGAAGTCTTTTTTGAGGTGGAATCCCTTTGACTTGTCACTCTTTATGCACTGTTAAGTCAAGACTCAAAAAAAACCCCTTTGCTGCTGCCTGACATATCAGCTGATGTGACCTACTGGAAAATGTAAGCCCTAATCCTCACTTACAAAGGGTCCTGTACATTGCCAAAACCTACAGTTTTAAAAGTTAAAAGTGGTTGGACTTGGGATTCTGGTTTCAAAAAGTTATTAGATCAAGATTTAATATCTCTGGCTCTTTCCAGTGCAAAAGGTGTTTTTAAAGGATTATATTTTGTTACAGCTGCAAGCTTCTGGTCTTTCTGTAGAGAGCAGCTTTACTTTCTCATGGGACTATGGAAGATGCTAGTATGGTGTTAACAGAGACAACTGCCGAGTAGGGAAATGAAGGTAAAACCACAGTGATAGACCAGCAGAGACAGGTTGTATTAACCCTTTCAGCTTTGCATCATGCTTTGCCACCCGAAAAGGGCGCTGTATTTATAGGGCAAGCAATAAAAAAGATAAATTTAAGACACTGTTGGTATATGATCTGAGCTTGCCTGGATTTTGGAGAAAGTCCTGTTTTCTTCCGCGTCCTATAAATGTGGAGCAGTAGAGTTGCTGCCAAATGCATGGGGTAGTCATTCAGGCTGTTAAGTCTTCAAAGAGCTCAAGCTACTGATGTTGTGTCTGCAGCTTCAGAAGCAGAACTGAACAGAAGCCATGGTTTGTATGTTTATGTGCATCTGGACCTGCGACACAACTGTTGGCTGTGGTGGGAGACCAGTTAGTTTCCAAAGCTAAATGACTTTAGGCACATGACTCCCACTGAAAATCACACAATTTTCATAGCTGAATCTCTAATTCACTGTCACTATCTGTCTGGCTGGAAGATTTGACAACCTGAACTCAGCATCTAGCAGCAATGCAGGTTTTCAAAATCTTAGGTTGCGCTCTCTGTTGTATTTTTCAGAGCAGTGTTTTTTTTAAAACATTGTAAGCAAACAGGATGTCTCCAGAAAAACTGTTTGGTATACTTCATGGCAGTTTCACATCATCATCTGAATGCAACAGAGAAACAAATGACCAAAAAAATGCATCTTTTTTGCCAAATAAATTCTCTCCTTGTACGTGGATAGTATGTGGGAATAAACAATGATTGCAACATATGCAAGTCAGTGCAGAGAGAGCGCTGTTCTGCCTCAACTCTTCCATTGTGCCAGGTTCATGGAGGAGTTGCAGTGAGTAGGAACAGTGGCTTCTGCAGAAGAGGACAGTGTCAACGCATTGCTCTCACTTTGAAACGTGAAAAAGGAACACTGGCATTATCGGACTGATACTACGATTTTCTGTAAGGAGCTCAACATCTTAAATGCAAAGATTTGGCTTTTCTTTTACAATCATCCTTCTCAGGAATTCCTGCACTTGCTCATGCTATTTTGCTGATGTTTGGTTGTCTAAATACATGAACATAAAGGAGCTGCTACTTGATAGTCTCTGCTCATGGCATATCTTTTGCAAGACCATCTCCATTTCCTACATGTGCTGTGACAGACTGTTTGGCAAAAGTGAAAAGAATACTGCCACATCTCTTTCCCACACAGACTTGGATCTGGCCGTCTGTGACCTGGAATACGCTTGTCATACACCTGGCAGGCTAATGAGCATCCAGGGTGGAGATGCTTTCATATTCTGTCCTATTTCCAGAGTAAATTTGTGTCTGAGGCAAAGCGAGCGTATCGCTGAAATACCCTTGCAGTGTCACAGGCAGTAAACTCCTGACTCGGGAAGGGGGTGTGGGCTGCAGGGGCGTTTTTAATGAACTGCTTTTTATTGCTTCCAGTCTCTGAAGAACTCTTCTTAAGCAGTCAAATAAGGTGACAAGAAAGCCAGGATCAGAAGTGAATTTAGTATGAATTGCACTTTAGAAAGGCTGGGAAATAATATTACAGGAATAAGGTAACAGTGAGCAACCTGTTACGTGCGAACATATTGGTTACTCTGTGGCCTGGGGCCACATTTGATAGTGCTTAAATAGTCATACGTGTATCTGTCCTTTCAATTTCTGAAAGCTGATTTAGCGCATTTTTGGAGCGTTTGAATTGGGCAGTGAAAGTTGATGTGATTCACAGAGTGCAAGTGTCAGGTAGGAGCTAGGATTACTTTGTCAGTATCTCAAATAGAGCGATTTCTTGCCTTGCTGATCAGCGTGTTTTAAATCGCAGCCTTGTCTTGCTTAGCCACAGTTACAGTGGCTTTCTTGGTGAGAGAGCTATGCTGGGAGAAAACCATTTCCACACCCTGTGTGTCCTGTGATTTCCATGTTGTTGCTTCCCCCTCATTTGTTTGATAAGCATCATCAGGTGTTCAGACTGTTCCAGTCATTTGAACAACTTGCACTTTTCTTATTTTTAATCTTTTGTACCTCTTCTGCTATTGCCAGAATTGCAGAGACAGAACTAGACTTTTTGGTTTCTTTTCATAGAAGTAACTTCAATTATGGTTGGCTTAAGTCAGCTTTTAACTCTGGGGGTCCCATTAACTTTTCTTAGCGTTATAATTTACTCGTTCTTCTTATCACTTTAGATTTTGCTTCTTCATGTACAATACACAGATACTGCAAAGTTAGATGTGTAGGCTTGTTAAATCTTTGTTTTCTATGACTGACTTGCTGATCCAGAAGGAATGTCGTATGCTCATTGAAAAGAAGAAATCAGAATATGTTTGATAGGAATTCTTTGTGATTAAGAATTATTTTTGCGACAGCTATAACTAATTTTAAGGTGATTTCTTTGATACTGAGATATAAACTTACGTAGTAATGAAGAAAGAAAATGATAATTCAGTGAGAAAACACAATCTCAAGGCAGTGCAGGATATAAAAAAAACCCAAAACAAAACAGTGTTCAGTGTCTGTCCTCAAATGAGGGGGGCAACCAGTATTTTCTGCTAGACTGATGAAGTGCAAAGGTTACAGGAGGGTGTATCCTGTCTTTGAAGAGGGAGGAAGCTGCTGTTTCTAGCTGCCAACCGATGCTATAGATGGCCCTGTGTGCCTTTTACTCGTCTCATTAGAGATAAATGGGCTCTGACTTTTTAAAGTTTACCATTCTGTTCAGACCTAGTCATAGACCAAAGTCTGTTCTTCCCCCAGAAGTGCAGTTGGGTAAAAGGAGATGCCAACGGATCAAAGTTGGGGGTTGTTTGCGGTGGTGCCTCATGTTTTCTGAACAGGGTTGGGATGATGAGCAGTGTAATTAACCTTGAATTTCAGGGGCTGGACTTCACAAATCAAAGCACTTCTCACTCTAAGGTAAACTAAAATGTTGACTTTAGGGCGGTCTTATGTCATTAAGTTGTCATCTGCAACGAGATCAACAAATGACAGGAGAAAGATTAGGTTGTAAGGAATTACAGTAACACTGAAGCCCATGTGAGCAGTGGGAATAGTTTTGCAGAACCGAGTATCAAGAGGAAAAGAAATGGGAGGGAATAAAGGCTGTGTGTGAGTTGACTTCGCTGTTTTCAAGCTTAGACTGCAACTGCGCTTGTTCAGTGAACAGGCAGTGAGTCAACCGGTCTGTGGGTACAGTTACTTCTGTTATCCCTAGCTTGAGCCTTTCAGCATTACTGCACATTAGTCCGTGGAAGGTATAAGAGGGCTATATAATGAAGTGGTGCAAGATAGGAATTTTAGCATATCTTGCTCAGAGCTTTGTTCAAGAAGCAAAGCCCTGCTTTGCTCTCCTTCATAGGTGTATGAGGCTTTCTCCCTAAAAGCTCTTGGTTAGCCCAGGAAAAAGTTCCCAAGCCATCTAGTTCATGATCATCTTATTCCCTTAAGGATTTAAGTCCTGTTTGATTGTTAGAAGGGAGAGTAGTCAGCCTAGTCATCTTAGTCTCTTTAAAATCCCAAATTAACTATGAAAAGAAAGCATGCTTCTAGCTCTTTGCCTGATAAAAGCTAAACTTAAGTGACTGGGAACCATGCTGAACCTTATCAAATACGGTGAAATCACTGCCTGTTTTAACCTCCTTAATTAATGTCAATCCTCAGGCATAAAAAAATAATAGTACATATCATGTGAATCGTGCTAATGATTCTCCTTGTAATGGCTGTCTTTCCCAAATGTATCTGTCCAGTTTTGTAATTGCAAGTGGAGTCTTTAAATGACAACAAAACATAAATTAAATTTTTATAATGCAATATTTTATTGCCTTTTGTATTTTTGTACTGTTGCTTTATATATGTCTTAGATGAAGACTAATAAACCTTACAAGGTCTGTGGCTTTTAGTGATAGGACTGCAAATAGGTCTATAAATCTAGCAAATTACTTTGGTCCAAAAGGAAAGGTCAAGTGTGGTGAATCTTCATATTAATGAATGTTATATGTAATTATTCCTTATTGGAATCTGATCATAGTTACAGTGGTTTGCTGGTTTTTAAACATTTCAATCTAGACTATTGTAGATACAGCAACGTCAGATTTACCTTGAGGTACGTGTGTATAAGTTACAAATACTTGGAAAATCTTGAGGTGAAATCCCTGCTCCTCTGAAGTTGCTGAGATCTTTGCCATTCACTGCAGTGGGCAAGAATTTTGTTCTCATTAAATATAGAGGGTAAAATAGACTGAGTTGCAGAATAATACAGCCAGGCCTATGGATATGTGTAATCTCTTGTAAAAATCCCCTTCAAGTAATCTTGCTTCTCTTCTTGTCTGCTGTGCCTCCTTTCCTGCAGTATTCCCTGGGCCTTTCCAAAGGACAGCTCATCTCCCTGCTCTGTCCCCAGTGTCCTCCAGCAAAGTCCCACGCCTCTTAACCTGTTTAGTCCTTTTCTGTCTTTTTGGTTGCTACCAAGGCAAAAGGTAGCTGGTGCTGTGTGGATGGTTCATGGCAAATGGTGTCTGAGAAAAAGGCGGAGCTTCCCTGGCCCTTCTTCAGCAGTAGTAGTAACGTGGAGGTATTTGGTTGCTGAATGTCAGGATGATATGATCCGTGAGACCTCTGTCAAGTTTGTCTGAAATTGGCCAACATGTTTGAGAGATGGGTGGGAGTGGGAAGGAACTCAGTTGTGTAAGTCCCATTTTCTTAAACCAGATGCTGTAATTTTTTTCCCCATCATATGCACCATTATGTCAGTAACCCTACAGCTTTTTATGCTTATAGCCAGTTTGCTCTAAGATTCCAATTGTCTGGTAATCCCACATTCACGTGAGCTGATTGCTGCTGTTGTGAAGTCCTAAATACATGCAAGAGATGTGAGAAAGAGGACAGGAATGGAGAAGACATTTTGCAACAAGTTCAGATGTTTATTTACACTAACACGGCTTCTTCAGGATAGGAAATATTGCAGCTATTCTCACAACCTAGTCTGGATGATTTTGACTTGAATGGGTCTCCTATTTACAGACAAGTATGACAAAACAGTGAATTGTTTGTTTACATTTCAATACAAGAAGCATGTTTGCTGGTAGCCACCTGTGAACCTCCTGTTCCTGATTAGTATGGACTCGAGTAAGAACAGTGTCTGTTGCAGCAACGCCTTTCACGTGTCATCAGCTATCCTGCAACTTGGGTGATAAAAGAGGGTAATCCACTGCCAAGGCTCTTACTCCACCTGCAAACACCCTCCTGTGTCCTTGCCTACAAATACGCGTAGCATTTGCAGTCTTCCAAGCTGAATGTTGAAGCTAAACGTCAGCATGGTGTTGGCAGAGGTAGGCAGTAAATACTGCCTTTTGGGATGATCTGGGCTGCAAAGTTTCTTGCCTGCAAAGTTTCTCACCTGTAGGTCATGAATGAGTAGCAGAAGTTACAGTCACCCAGTGTTTCCCATGCCAACAAGTGGAAGAGGGAGTCCAAAGCTATGGATAGACTCTCCTGGGTAACTGCATCACAGAAAAGATGAGCAACTGCTGTTGGGCATGCAACTTGTCCCATCTGGACCTTCGAAGGAACCTCGGCAAGACACTGGAGTCTGAGAGATCTTCTTGCTGTTCTGATTTTTCCAGAGACACTAGAAATTACAGTCAGGTTTTCAGATCATTTACTGCTCTTTCTGTTGGTTTGGCTTTTGATTATACAAAGTGGTTGTAGGGAGAGAATTCTAAGTAATTAATACTGAAGCAAGTTTTTAGAAAACGGGTAATTTTGTCTGTAGCTGAACTTTGCCTCTTGCACAAAACAGTTTACAGTCTCTTTATTGCAGTGGACTTTGTTTCAGCTTTAGAGCTAGGGTGGGTGTCAAGTTGCCATAGCTACTGGGCATTATGCTGCCTTTACGTGGGTTCCAGAGTGCGTTCCAGGTCAGGTGCAACTTCTAAATAATTAATAGCATCCGGGAAAAGGGAATTGGAATTTTGTTTTGGAGGGCGTTCTTCTCGTTGTCCTCAACAGTTACTGCCAGTGAAAATTACAGTAGCCATAATCCTAAGAAGAAAGCTCCGTATGACATCTGAAAGACTCTTTCATTTTAGTACATTGTTGTATTGTTAAATACAGTTGTCCCCTTTTGAATATTATTTTGGATATAAATATTCTAGGGAAGGCTTGTAACGTAATCTGTTGTCAATGTCATTGTCCCTTCTGCAGCTTCTCTATGTGACAAGACTGGGGATGCACCCTTCCCATAGGGCTTCTCTGCATGCTCCAGAAAATACCAGACTTCTTTGATTTTCTTCCCGTTTAATAGAGACAGGTCTGTCAATGCTGAGTGGATGAGTGAGCAGATGGATTTTCATGGATGACTTGGTCAGATCAGTTCATGTTGTCTTATCAGGTGCATATTCTACAATGAGCTTGGCAGCCTGTTACAAAACACAAAAACACTGCTTTGAATATAGGTCTGTGTTACTGCAACTTCTCCCAGCTTGTTAAATACACGTGAGGCCAAAGTCTTTGGAGATTAGTGACCTCCATGCCGTTCGTGGTGATTTCTTGTTCTGAGGAAATGCCCTATTTCTGTGCCAGAGAGTCCTGGCAGCTCCTGGGATACTGTCTTTTCCTTCTGAATTCCATCATCTTGTTGATAATGTTCTAGTACACAGGCAAGGAAGCAAGGAGTGACCTGCGTCTCAGTGGTCTGTAGGTGGGGAGATTTTGCCCAAAGAAGCTAATTCTGTTGTAACGGCAGCTCCGTGTTGTAGGGAAAGTTTGGATGTGTTTTGGCAGGTCAGTCTCTAGGCAGCCTGCCTTGCTCCCATGAGCTGAAGGAGGGGCTAAAGCTGGAGGCACTGCAAAGATTTCAGCATTTGTCACCCAGACTTGTATCGCTGCTGGGTTTCAGGCAGCAGTTTTATTTTCCATGTTTCGGGTTTTTTGGTTTTGTTTTTTTTTTTTTTTTTTAAATGAATTACCTCCACTCCCTCCCCAAGACCAAGATAAACAGGGATTAGTGCACACAAACCCTCTCTCCTGGTACTGGGTAGCTTTGGCTCAGACTGAATCTGCCTTCTAATACCTGCTAATCTAAGACCTGACACCTGCTGGTAAAAATACCATAAAATGTTCAGACCAGGGTAGAGTGCTCTGCATTAAATCAAGGTCATGGAGCTTATTGATTTTTTTTTTTTTTTAATTTTTTTTTTAAATGCAGAAATCAATATAACCCTTCCTTTTCCCATTATCAATGTATTAAATTAGCTTGAAACATTTGTGAGGCTGATTCAAAACTTAGGGTTGCTACATCTTTAGATTAAATAATATTCTGAAAGTTATAAGGGGATGATGTGCATGTATTTTTTTCTTTCAGTTTATATTTTTAGGAGAAAGCCTACTGGGATTTGAAGTGTTTCAGAGCAACAGTGAAAGTAAAACATAGAAAGTGAATGCCCTTTATCATTTGTGTTCTAATGGAGGTCCAATTCTATCAGAGGACCTGGATTTTTCTCACAATGACTTTTTTAGGACTCTTCTAAGCGTTCCAATAGCTTATTACAGCTTGATCGTTGCCTCCAAAATGCGTTTCTATCAGTGATAGGCTTGATGACATTAGTCATGGAGATGATGCAGAAGTCCACAAATATATTGGGTTTTGAGAATAATTTATTTTTTTGTCCTGACATTGCTTGATGGCTGGTGTTTAGCATTTAGCACCATTTCTTTGTTGTACCTTAAATATTTTCTCTGATTTTTTTTTTTTTAGACATCTTTCTTTCCCCTAAGAGAAAAATTTTATCCTGATTGTTTACATTGGTAAAAATGTAATCTTTTTTCACAGTCCAAATTTATAATTAAATGCCTTGTGCTGTGTGAAGCATGGTATGTATCAATTGTATACGAGTCTGATACGAAAGCAGCTGAGTATCGCACCTGCACAGAGGGGCCCTGCTGATGCCCTGAATCCTGGAGGACCAACGCTTTTGCTTGGAGACGGTCTGGATGGGGTACATGTGTGTCTGTGACTGCCTGCAGACTGTGAAACAACTCCTTACTTCCAACTTCACGCTATGGTAGTGGTGCTGCTGCGTGTGAAACTGCTTAAATGGAACAAGAAAGCCTCACAGCTCAAGTTGGTGACTTGTGTCAGGCTTGTGCTGTTGCAGCTACATAGGTACGGGTACCAAAGCTACGTGGTTTCCTACGTGATTAGGTGCTTAAATAAGTGCCTGTGGAGGTACAAAATATTAGGTGTCCAAGAGTGAGGTGTTGTGCAGAGACATGCAGTGGTGCTGGTAATAGCAATTTGCTCTGTTAATGTCCATCTGGGTTACACCGTTTACTTAAAGGTACCTCAGTGCTGAAGAGAGGTTGTTAAAGTGGGAGGAAGTAAAACAAGTGGCTGGCGGATAATGCACAAGAAAAGAGCAGAAGAAACTAGGACTGTGTGTGGGGGCGGATCTGAGGCGTGGGAGAGAAGGACATTCGTTCCTTTGGTCAGTGAATTTAGAAAGGCCATTTAATATGGTTAGTATTTAGGATACCATTTTGGAATTATACCTTTTTGTTACAGGGAAGACTAGTAAAAGGAAATAGCTGGACAAATGTGAGAAAGGTGCGTCTAATGTCGAAAGCCACTAGGCTTCACCATAGTTGGATGCACTGTGTGATGGGGGCTTTTAAAACTGTGTGCTGGTGAGCACACGCTGGAGGATAATTCTGCCTTTTGTAGAAGATGGACCACTCTTTCAAAGAAACTTTTTTTCTTTTGTTGATTTTTCCTGATCTTTTGAACCAAACCTGTTAATGTAAAATCCTAAAAATCAAATTTCAATCTCTGTATTGCAGCTGGCTCTGGTGACAGTAGGAGTATTTCCCTGCTGAACCTGTATTGTGGAAAAAGTCTTGAATTTTGTTCACTGTATCTTCTTCCTCTCCCTTTTCATGTTCAACCCCTTCCCCTTTACTGTTTTTTAGTGAATGTGGTCTGAAAAAAAAAACACCCTGAAAATTAGTGCTACTACTAGATAGACCTGTAAACTTGTTAGACTTTTTTTTTTTTTTAACAGAAAACCAGAATCTTCGGATGTTTTTTTCTTGGATGGTTTCTGAATGCCAACAAAATAGGGCTTCTTGTAAACCCTGTTCTTATTACCCCATGCTTTCTGTGCTGCCCAGCTGACAACCTGTATTGATTTGGTTGTAGATTTCTTTTCAGGAGTTTTTCAAAGGTTTATGTGCTAAGCTGTGCAAACAAGCTGATTTTCAAATCACATGGGTTTCATCAAACAGCTCTAATGTCTTGGGAGCTATATGGAATTAATGCTCTCTGAGTGAGGTCTTTTTTTTGGGAAGAGTAGAAATATCCCAGTGTTCATGTCATTAATATCAGTTAAAAAGATTGATTGTAGTCTGGAAGTTTTGGGGATCAAATAGACAGGGTGGAAAAAGTATTCAGTTTATCACAAAGATTTTAAACCTAGACTGGGGTTTCTTCTGGGTTTTGTGATAAGAATGTTCCAGCTGTCTGTAAGTGTATAACTTGGCACATACGTTATGTTGGCCTCCAGTACAAGGTCTTGTATGGCTTGAGTTCTTTTGTAAAGATACCCAACCCATATGCAGTGGGTTGACCCCGGCTGGATGCCAAGTGCCCACCAAAGCCACTCTATCACTCCCCTTCTCAACTGGACAGGGGAGAGAAAATACAATGAAAAGCTCGTGGGTTGAGATGAGGGCAGGGAGAGATCACTCACCAATTACCGTCATGGGCAAAACAGACTCGACTTGGGGAAGTCAGTTTAATTTATTACCAGTCGAATCAGAGCAGGGTAATGAGAAATAAAACCAAGTCATAAAAACACCTTCCCCCACCCCTGTCTTCATCCCAGGCTCAATTTCACACTCCCAATTTTCTCTTCCTCCTCCCCCTGAGTGGCGCAACAGGGTTGCGGTCAGTTCATCACACGTTGTCTCTGCCGTTCCTTCCTCCTCACACTCTTCCCCCTGCTGCAGCGTGGGGTTCCTCCCATGGGAGACAGTCCTGCACGCACTTCTCCAACGTGGGTCCTTCCCACAGGCTGCAGTTCTTCATGAACTGCTCCAGCGTGGGTCCCTTCCATGGGGTGCAGCCCTTCAGGAACAGACTGCTCCAGCGTGGGTCCCCCATGGGGTCACAAGTCCTGCCAGCAAACCTGCTTCAGTGTGGGCTCCTCTCTCTCCACGTGTCCACAGGTCCTGCCAGGAGCCTGCTCCAGCGTGGGCTTCCCACAGGGTCCCAGCCTCCTTTGGGCATCCACCTGTTGTGGTGTGGGGTCCTGCAGGGGCTGCAGGTGGATATCTGCTCCACTGTTAACCTCCATGGGCTGCAGGGGACAGCCTGCCTCACCCTGGTCTTCACCACGGGCTGCAGGGGAACTTCTGCTCTGGCGCCTGGAGCACCTCCTTGCCCTCCTCCTTCACTGACCTTGGTGTCTGCAGAGTCGTTCTTCTTGCATATTCTCACTCCTCTCTCTGGCTGCAGTTGTGCAGTTTCCCCCCACCCTCTTCTTAAATATGTTATTCCAGAGGCGCTACCACCGTTGTGGATGGGCTTGGCCTTGGCCAGTGGTGGGTCCGTCTTGGAGCTGCCTGGCATTGGCTCTATGGGATGTGGGGGAAACTTCTAGCAGCTTGTCACAGAAGCCACCCCTGTAGGCCCCCCGCTACCAGAACCTTGCCATGCAAACCAAATACACCATAATGTATACATCTCCGTAAGGCATATTTCTGTGAGTAAAATACATCAGTGTTAATAGACGCTTTGCTCCTTTGCACTTAGGATGTTCTTTTTGTGCAGATGGTAACTCCTGGTAACAGTTTCAGTATTAACGTGTGTTGTCGGTTGGGAGTAGCTGCAGCTGGAAGTAGCTGTGAGGCTCTCCAGGACCTCTCATGTCACTCAAGAGCAGACACAAGCATTGTGGCACAGAAGCCCATGATGTCTCAGAGATGGACCATACTAGTACGCAAGAGCTGTGCAAGAAAGATAGCCAGAATATTTGCCAAGCACAGAAAAGAAACAGGCCAAGGAAAAGCAGGATAATGGCAGGGGGTTCTGGCTAGCAGGAGTGGTAAAATGGAGTGGGCAAAAAGGAAAATGACCTCAGTGGACGTGTTTGTAAGGGGGCTCTGCAGGGATCGGTGACTGGGATTATAAAATTACAGTGGATTCAGGTTTGTGGATTGATGCTGCATAAATTATCAGGGCATGACCATCAGACTGCACAGCCTGATCCCTAGGGAACATAGATCCATTTATTAGTATAGTTCAATACTTCAGTGCCAGGAGTGCACACAGGCTCTGGAAAGGACAGGCAAGGCACAGAGTGTAGGTTATTTAGCATGCAGTCGTGTTGCTGTGCAGAAAAAGTGCAGTCCTGAGGGAGTAGTAAGAGTGCATACACCAGTGCTGTGCCGGTACCAGGAAACTCCAGTACTGGTGAAATACTGAGAGCATGGAAAAGGAGCACAAGTTCTGCAGAGGTGCCCTGCTGAGAGGCACAGAGACCTCCTAAACGAGTTTTGTCTGGTTTATCTGGAAGATTAACAAATGGGGGGAAGGGGGGGGACATAAAAAAAACAAAACAACAAAAAAAACCCAACCCCACACCATAACTCAAAACTGAGTATTAAAGAGCTCCTTAATATAGTGGAAATAGGCAAAACAAGAACCAGAGGCTGGCAAAAGGAAAGGACCTAAATTAAATGAAGTTGCACTCTTTCAGCCAAGAGGATGATTAATCGTTGGAACAAGTTCTCAGAATAAGGTATTTTCCCAGGCACTGTCTAGTCAAATGTGATTAACTGGGTTTTGTGAAGAAGTAACACAGTAAAATGTCTGTGACATGTAGGAGGTCAGCCTAGCTGATGTAATTCTCCTTTACAGCCTTAGCTCGGTAACCCTGTGAAAACTTTGTAAAGGTGGCATAATGGATTTCAGCTTGCTGAAAATGTAGAAGGGTCATCATCTTGACTTGAATGAGGAAATATCCAGCTTGGCTTTTGGATTTCACTGGGTATAAATAATGAGTATTGACGTAGTTCTTTCTATTAATAAATTTTCACATTTGCAAGAAGGCACATCTAATCTAAAGCCAGATGAACAAGCATAGAGGTGAGGCATGGCCAAGTGAATCAGCAGCAGACCTGGAAAAAGATCCAGTGTCTCCTGGATCCTCAACTGAGACAGACTTGTTTTCTTCGGAGGACTCAGCTGTCTGAAATCCAGCATGTTCTCCAGTCCATATAATTTCTTAACTTTAGAAGGCTAAACATGACAACATGAATTAAGCCTAGAATATCACAAAATGGTGTTCTGATGAAAAGCATGAGGTATACTAAGAAATTACATTTCATTTTTTTATTTATTTTTTTTATGTATTATATCTATCATTTTATGTCTATATAATAGATTTTAAAAATTAGGCTTACATTTACCATGTGATTTTTCTGTAAATATAAGGCAACAATTATGTATGGCAGGTGTTTCTCTTCATCTAGGAAGCACTGTGCTCAGCACTGGCAACACTGACTTACCTAAACTCATGTAATGGTTTCTATTACTGGGAACTCCGTGAGATTTTGACAGCACTCCTATTTGTTGATGTCTGAGGACTTAGACCAGTGAACACCTTGGTCTTCTGTTTCCCATGCTGCCAATCCCAAATGTCTACATTCACTTGAAATTATTCACTTAAATATAAAAGTTTAGTACTTGCCCCTTAATTTTTGGATTGGGACTTAAATGAAGAAAATCCCTTGGTGACAGCTAAGGTAGCTACTTCTACAGTATTTATGTGACTGCAATTTATGACAATTTATGACAACTGCAATCTTTTGTACATAAGGAGCCCGAGTGACGGGGCTTTCTGAGGCTTCAGGTATTGATTTTACGTTCTTGGCACGTACGCTGTTTGTACATAGTGCCAGGAAGATAAGCATGCAGATGTTGAGCAAGCTTCCTTGGGACATGGACAAATTAGGTCAGCCTGCCAAGAAATCTAGATTGCTGATTTTAAACAATAGTGATTAAGATGTATGGAACAGTGAAAATTTGTGTTTAAAGTTCTCTGTATGAGGTTTTTTAAATTTTATAATTTTTTAAATGATTGATTTGCATGCCTCCTTCATTGGCTAATGCTGAACAAGCAGCTGCAGGGTCTGAATGGAGTCAGCCCCAGGCTTTCCCATGTCCTTGGCCCCGCCTGAGACTCCACAGTGTGCCAGTGACAATGGGATCACTTGCTACGAGTTGAACCGAGCCTCTTGATTTATTTCACATAATGTCACATGGCCATCTTCACATGTCCAGCACCATGGCAGCAGAGGGTAGCTGAGATTGGCCTCAGCACTTGCATGGGAAATTGAGCCCCTGGAAAGTGCTATTTGTTTTTGCCAACCCAGATTTTAGCACTTTGCTTTATGCTGAGATGCCTTACGGACGCCTTTTTGTTATTCCTGGAAGAATTATTTTGAAATGAGAAAAAGAGCTGTTGCAGATAGGTGTGTATGAGATAAGGGCTGAGATTTTTTTCAAAAGTGACTTGTAATCTGGGTGCCCGCACTGTGAAGCGTATTACCAGTCAGACGGGGAGCAGTGGTGCTGCTTGTTTGAGCACCCTGGCGAGGGTTCATTGCGTTTTATAAAGCAGATCCTTCGGTGATGCAGCAAGCAAGGCATCTGAAACTACTGGCTGCTGTAGCAAATGCTGACTTGGTGTAACTACGGCCCTAGTGCTGGGTAGGGCTGGTTTGTTCCCCTGACACCCAGGATGCTTACCTGGGCACGAGCAGGAGCTGAAAAACACATCCAGCAGATGCCAGTGTCATGGAGAGCATTTGGAAGTCCATTTTCTGTCTTGCTCAGGTCTGATGAGTGCTGTCTCTGTTGCTTCTGGCTGCCAATGGGTCCTTTCTCTCTGGGAAGAGGTCTCCCCTGTCCTGCCCAGTTTGACTTGCTGAACAGAGATCTATACCCTGTGCAGCTTATTGCCTGGCAAAAAAACTGAATTCGTTAAATTCCCTAAATTAATTTCCTCTGGAATACAGGGTGGCTTAAGCACTTGGCTCGCGGAACAGCGATGATTCATGGTGATCCACTGTGCCCTAACCCACAGGTTGTACCACCTGGGAATCTGACCCCAAATTAGTGCATAGGGGAAGAGTGATTAAAGAAAGGCCCTTTTTCTGTTGTTATCTGGACAGGGTTGGGGGTGCATTCCCTGAAAGAGTTGTTGTGCGATGGCTTTGTAATTGCTGGGGAGAAGTAGTTCAGTGTATGAATTAATTTCACCAGCAGAAAAAAATTAGTGGCTGCCTTCTTCAAAGGGAGGTTTAAACTTTATCGTTAAGAGATGATTAAGCTCTGCCTGGATTAAAATAAAGGCTCCATAGATATGGAGGCAGAAGAGACTGAGGTGGTGTCTGCAGAGCACTTGGTCTTGCCTACCCTGGCAGTAATTAGAGCTGGAGTTTTACCCTGCAAATACTCAGTCCTGCCTTCACCCAGTCAGTCCTCTCACTGTGTCTTTCCTTCAGAGACAGGATGGCTTTTGTTTCACAGGGTATTTCTGGAATCTTGCAAATGTGATGTTTCTGTGCTTTTAGGCACGAAAGTGCAAATATCACCTTTGTTTATTTGGAGATGAATTTAGATTATTTCCCTCAGCTGCTCACGTCTTAGTTTTTTACAGTAACTCTCATTAGTTTGTGTGATTATATTGCCTATAGAAAAATGCATGGTTAGGAGCTTTAGAAGAAATAAAAACAAAACAAAGGAATGATGATGTATGAGTCTACAGGTGGTTTTAAAAGATATTTCTAAGTAAAAAAAATTAGTGATAGAAAACAGTGCATTCTGTTTTCATGTTATCTGATGATGGTGTCAACGCTGAAATACGGTACTGTTTCACTGTTCTTCACTATATTTTGGTCTTGTAGCTTTATGCTTCCCAGAGGAGTTGAAATAAATACACAGTTACTATAGGGCTTAATCTTATTCTGATTTCATTTACATATTCTGACTTTTATCACAATCTGTTTGCTAACAAATCAGCTCTACCCTTCTTACTCTGCCCCAACCACAGCAAAAAAAGGTTCATGAATTGCCCTGTTTACAGTGATGTCAACTGGTCACAGTATTCCAGATATTCTTTAAATAAAATGTTAAAGTGTGTAACTGTGTTACACACTGGTTTTTTTTTTTGTTAAAAAAGATGCTTGGCAAAAAAAAGAGAAAACAAATGCTTTTCCAGATATTCTGTCAAGGTAGCGCATAGCTTTCACATCTGTTAAGTGTGCGACTTGTCACCCTATTTTGTATTACACACCAGTTCAGAGATTAAGCTGTGCTGAAGATTTTTATTTTTAAATGTCAAACTACTGTTTAACTCTGTGTACTGCATCAAGTCAGGTTTTATATTTATCTCAGTTGCTTCAAGATGTTAGCATTGGTAGAGTTGTTCCTGCTTTCTGGGATTATCTGGGATTTTTCATTTGCTTGTTTTCAGTACACTGAAAATCTCACATGTAGTTAGGTCTGGTCAGTCCTGTCAGTGTGAAACATTTAGAAGAGGGGTCACCAAAATTACCCCCATGAAGCATTAATTGGCAAACTTCATCTTCCCAGAGTCTCCCACTGCACCTGGGAACAAGCAACAGCTACCAGCTAGACGATGTTGAGCATTAGTCTGGTGACATGTTTGGTTCAAAGGGATCATGTTAAGAGGAGTGTATACATATGTGGATGGCAAATTTTATTTATTTCATTTTTTGCTAAAACACGCCCATCACAAGGAATAAATGAAGCTGCTATCCAAAACTGAGATTCCCCTGCACAGACCTGCCTTTCTCATCTGTTCTCTTTCACATCCCTTCTCTCCTGAGCTTCACTTCCATGCAAAGTCTTCCATGAGTCAACAAAATCCGATCCTGACAGAAAAATACAGCAGGAAGCTACATAATGTGCAGCTTCTGGTGTCAGTTCTATGTATGCAAATAGGTACCTTCAGGTAACATTTCTCAAGGAGATGTGATATTTTCTTAGCAGGTTGAAGTTGAAGTTTACCGGAGAGATTCTAAGAAGCTTCCTGGCTTGGGAGACCCTGACATTGACTGGGAAGAGAGCGTCTACTTGAACCTCATCCTACAGAAGGTAACAGTGATGCTTACCTAATTTTCATGGGCTGTTTATGCTAGAGAGGTTTCAGGGAAGGCTTTGATCTGTCCCCTTTCTTCCCTAGCTTGGGAGCTTGATTTGAACACTTGTGGAGGACAGAAGGAAAACATGATTTTAATTATGCTTTTCAAGTCTAAATGAACATAAACTGCGATGTTTATTATTTTTCAGTAGAGTCCTAATAGCTTTCCTCAAAAAAACTTTAAATATATCCAGTGAAGCTGGGCTGAATTTTGTGCTTTGTAACAGAGTTTTGTGAAATGGAAGGCGTTGTCAAGTTTAATAGTTTTTGAGAGTGAACAAGACTGGTAGACAAGCAACATTTCCATTAGAGTTCACAATACCAGTGCAGCTAAGAGAGGGAAATGCTAAGTGGAAATGCAGTAAGGGTGTTGTGTTACACTGGGTTTGCTGCTCTTGACATCAGAACTTTAATAAAACTTCTTTTTGTTGGTGGTGGAAACATGAAGCTAGCACAAATTATTTCTTTAATTAACTCATAGGTTGTGTGGTTGTTGCATATGTTACATTGGCGCTTAGGGAAGCTGAATGTTACTATAGACATTCAAGATCCCTTAAAAGTTTTGTTGATTATAATCTCGAAATGAGAGACTGCTGGCTCATTGCACACATCCTGAAAAATAAATTGGTTTCATTCTTTCTCCTTCCTCCCAAAAGTCTCGTTGCAGAACTTCTCTTCAGAGAGCAGTTTCTGCCTTTATTTGGTGCTGAATAAAACCAGAATCTGTCTGCTACAGTCAGAATTCAGAGATGCTGTTGCAGCTGGGCATTGCTGTTCAGAGCTGTCACGCTTGCTCCTTACAAGTTTTTTCAGGTTGTTTGGCGGGCTACGTAAATGGTTTCTGACCTCCTTAATGAGTTGCTTGTATTCATTAGTGTTTCTATGTTTCCCTTCTCAAAGGGACAATATCTTTTCCATTTCTACCTTAAAGTGTGCTTATGTGTGTATGTGATGCATATTCCCCCAGCTGACCAGTAAGCTAGCGTTAAACAATATTGGGAGGAGTTTCTTTACCCATACATAGGTTGTGCACCTCAGCAAGCATCTCTGCAAAGGATTTCAGTATCACTGAGTTAATAAACAAACACAGGCTTGAAAATTGTAGGAGTTTCGGTAAAGTAAAGAGAATAAAGCAAACAGCAACACAAAAACATCTTTTTAGCCAGACAGCCAAAAAAAAAAAGACACGCACATGAATGTTTTGTTTCTCTAACTCTAAACCTTTATTTCTCTGTCCGGTGCCCTATTTTAGCTGGATTATGTGGTGACATGTGCTGTGTGCACACGCTCCGATGGAGGAGATATTCACATTCACAAAAAGAAGTCTCAGGTGAGATTACCCTGTTACGACTGTGGGTAAGAAGTTGGCATCCAGTATTACCTAATCCTAAAAACTGTATCAAAACCAGGGCAGCGGTTCTCAGGCTGTGCTCTGACATGCATCCTTGTGAAGCATTTCAAGTCTTTGTGTAGTAGTAACATTTTCTGCCAGTCATCTACATGTGAGATCTAAATGTCCTTTATAGCCCCTCTCAAAAAATTGTAAAGATTTCTGCATGCTTTTAAGATCTATATCTTTGCCTACTGGATTTGCGGGGGGTGTGTGTGTGTGTGTGTTGCTGAGGGGGAGTATGCCCAACCGTTAATCAATCTGAGGGTAAATCTGAAATTGTATGAGATCTGAGTTATGAGAAGCCTTCAGGGTACATCTGCAGTGTTGGGCTATTAAATGGTAGACGATGTACTGATTACCAGTTTATCTTTTTATTGTTTTATGAGATTCTTGGTTTTTCTCTGAAACTGTTCATTCTTTCCATCTCCACACCGAAGGCTTTTGTCACTTGCTTGTGTGAAGCATATGGTTAATCCAGGGTTTACCATAGTGGTGGAGACTGAATAATAAGCATGGAGGGGATAGGGACAAGAAACCCCAGACTTCTTCATTCAGCTGCCAGCAGAGCTTGCAACAACTTCTCCTAGTTGGCAAAAATTCTTCTTTAAAAGGTTCCTGTTGCCTTTAAAAGGCTGTTTCTCCCAGGTGTTTCCATTCCTTTAGCTCATTCAGCTGCTTGCATGGCTTTACCTAAAATAAACCAATTCTCTTTAATCCTTTAATTTTATTTTACCATTCTAAACCAATTGTTGCTCTGCCTGCAAACAAAACTAGCAATGCTGATTATTGTATTTGTAATTTGCGTTAGTCTAGGCACATAATTCCCTTCTTGTGGTGCTGTTGACACATTGCACCACCGACGTAAGCCTTTTATTTCTCATTGCTTTTTCAACTATTTACTAGTCCAAATTTCCCCCCAGTTAACTTCTGCAAAAGTCTTTTGATAAAAATCTGTAAATATTACTTGCAGATTTGAAAACTAGGAAGGTGAGGATGAGGGACCTGCCCTCACTGCGTGTGAGCAGTGTTCAGAGTAAGGAGGTTTTCTGTTCCTCATTCATAGAGGCTCATAGTGTGGGACTGCTTATAAATTTTTCTTTGTCTCCCCTTTCCTAGGAGAAATTCAGCACACATTCAAACTTACCAGTATATACTAGTAACATTTAAACATCATTAAGCTGATCTATGAAGAGAGAAAAGGCAGTTCTATATACTGGGGAAAGCATATTTGCAGTAGGGCATTTCATTGTAAGATGCACCATCGAGGCTCTTAGTTTTCACTGAACAAAAGCCAGCTTTTGTGGATCTGTATTACTGCTCTGATGGTTCTTGCTGTAGAAAGCATATATTATCTTGTCAGTATGCAGCCAGATGTTGGACAGGTAGAAGCCCTATTCAGGCATAGGACTTGCCTCCAGACAGCTAACAAAGCTATTGTGTTCATGCCAGTAGAGTACCTAAGGCATGAAACCAGTGTAAAAAAAAGTCTGATGCTCCTCTAAATTATTTTGCAGACTACATTGATTCTCTGCTGGCTTGACAATAAGATCTCGACAAACTGTATTTTCCTCAGGTGTGTCTGACTGGAGATGAGTTTGGGGACTTGTTTTACTTTACATTGGATAGCATAAGAACAAGGATGCCTGGAAGATGTCGTTGTTTCAGGCATTGATGCAGGTGTCATCTTTGAGGAGTCGTCTTGTTTTCTAATGCTGTTTCTTGTCATGAAGCAACCTTTCTTTTTAGTTATCTGTATTTAAATGTGCATGGAGACTTCATAAGTACAAATAAGGAAAAGCAACCCTCTCATGAATATCTAATATCCTACCTGTAGTTGTGTTTCGTGTTGAATGGTTTGTAGCAGGAGTATCACAAGTGTGACAATCTGGGCAGATTCAGAGCTTTCAACACATTTACAGAGGGCTAAGATTTGACAGGTTTCTTTACTTCAAGGCTTTGTTTGTAAACAGAGGTGGAAGCAAAGCAAGCTACTTGGTATTAATTCTTCTCCCTCTTTACCTGCTTGTTAATCTTGTTGGAATGATAAAATCTAAAGCCTTTAGCTTTTTAACCATGAGCTGTTTTGAGGAGTGAAGTGACCAAAGGAGTTCAAGAACTGCTTCAGCAGGAGGAACGTGCAAGAGGAAGCACAATGGATAGAGAAAGCAACAGAAGCAGAAGATAAGGATGAGAAATCAAGTGCTTGTCCTCCTGAGGGCCGTGCTTCCTATTACTGAGTGATGTTGGTCTTATCGTGGTACTAATCAAGCAATAACAATGAAATTAACTGTACAAGTAAATAGTATTAGGTCAGCAACTCCACGGTAACTTTCTTGCTGTGTGAGCTTTTACTTTGCAGCATATTGCAGTAACTTAAAGGCAGTTCAAGGCGGTTTTCTCTGTTAATGAAAAGGAGGATACCTTAGCTGTACTGTAGGATGGTGAGAGGTCAGGTACACACAGGGACATTTACTGTGGAGCAATTAGTATTTGATAACTTGCATGTGAAAACTGTGTTGTCATTATTGCAAAACAGGCTGAGGTCAGAAACCAGCTCAGCTTTGCCTGCAGGAAGTCCAGTATCTCTAGCGTAAGTGAAAACGTTGGCTGACTGAGCCGTGTTGGACTGTAGTGTTTTGGTATTGTTTGCCTTGTATTTAGTGTGTCCATTCCTGAGCACATTTAACTGAGAAGATGTATTTTTTTTCCATATCTTTCTCAGCAAGTGTTTGCATCTCCTAGCAAACACCCAATGGACAGTAAAGGAGAGGAGTCAAAGATCAGCTACCCCAACATATTCTTCAT
>VZTL01077717.1:9800-26764 GCA_013400535.1 Scopus umbretta
GCAGGACCCGGCACTTGGCCTTGTTAAACCTCATACAATTGACCTTGGCCCATCAATGCAGCTTGTCCAGATCCTTCTGCAGAGCCTTCCTACCCTCAAGAAAATCGCACTCCCACCCAGATTGGTGTCATCTGCAGACTTACTGAGGGTGTACTCAGTAAGTGCACTGGTGAGTGGCCTCACCAGTGCCAAGTACAGGAGCATGATCACTTCCCTACTCCTGCTGGCCATGCTATTCCATATACAAGCCAGGATGCTGTTGGCCGCCTTGGCCACCTGGGCACACTGCTGGCCCATATTCAGCGGGTCATTAACCAGCACCCCCAGATCCTTTTCCGTCAGGCAGGTTTCCAGCCAGTTCACTGCTCTGAATTTAGCAATGAGTTCACAGCAGTCCTACAGCTAGAATCATACACTTCTCACAGCTAAGGGCATAGCAAGATTTCCACAAACGAGGAGGATTTCCAGCAGAAACCAGAAAACTTGGCATCTCAAAGTCCAGATTGTCAGCAAGTGCTGAACCTCCTCCTTACACAGAAAACCTGCCCTGGGGAACTGTAAGTCTAACACCTGAAGGTAAGCCATGTGCATAAGATCCTAACCCCAATCTCTGAAATCACAAACAGGCTCTGTGGGCTAGAAGAGGAGAGACTGAAAGGAGAACAACTTCCAGTGTTCTGCAGCATCCACTGGGCTAGTGCCAGGGAAAGATTCCCACCTCTAACGTCCCCAACCTGTTGTTCACACCAGTACTGCACTCCGGCAGTGCTACTCTGTTTTGTCATTGCTACTTCATAATTTCTCATAAACGAAACCAGATACTTTACTGATTGCAAGTCCAACTTACAAAACACATTGTACACTCACAAATCATCTGACAACTATGTTGGTTTTGGTGCCGATTAGACTTCCTATGGCTGAGAGTGAAAGACCAGTTGATGTGGTATGCAGGGAGTCCTCTCTCCAATAGAAAAGAAGTTTCTAACCCAGAACTACAAGATAATGGACTTCAAAGCTGTGGGTTTTATGCATGGAAAACCTGTCACTGGTGCAGGACTGAAACCTGCTTATCTTGGCCTTTCACATGGTGTAATTTGACAGGGCCCATAGCACATCTAAAGGGAAGGAGATGGAAATGCATCTAACTGTATTGAATTTATTTACTTATTTATTTTTAAATAGTTGCAGAATATACTCTCTTCAGCTTGTGAGCAGCCCCTGTAGAAATGGATTAGTACATGGGGCACAGCGAGTGGTAGAAAGTAAAATCCTTTACAAGGTTTGCCCATGCTGGTCAGAAATATATTTGTAAGTTGAAGAAATCATTATACTCCTGAGAGTCCTTGGGTAGGAAATGAGTTTATCATTTGCTAGCAAATGATTTTGACCTTTCTGGGAAAGGTTAGAGGACAAAGATATATTAACTGGAGTAATTTAAGTCAAGTGTAAAGTAACAAAGAGTTACATGGCCTTGGGGAAGAGTCTGAAGTCTTTGTTGCTGAAGATGTTTCAGCGTTTGGTGGGGTTTACTATTTTAAGAACAAAATTATCATTATTAATTTCTAGGGTTTTACCTGGATGGGACTGGAACAATTTAAATCTCTTAATAAAGTTTATTGTCCACTTCATTTGTCACTTGATACCTATGCCACAACACTGCACCAGGCTGCCAGGGTTATATTGTCAGATAATCTTTGTGATCACAGAGAGAGCACTTGCATTCCACTATAATCTCCATGGGTATAACTAATTGTGTTTATGTTGGGGCTGCGCAGCAGCATACTTTAAGTTTCATGAAGAACTCAGGTCCTCAGATGGCTGGATGAAGTATGTCAGACAGAAATGCTTTAATAGGTTGCTCACTTTCCCCTTGTAATCTAAGACTTGTTTCAACAAGCAGGATTTCTTACAGTGGCCTCCTGCCACCTGCATGTCCCACTTGCACATGCAGCCCACAAGCAGCAGCACAAGCAAGTTTCAAAACTGACTTGTGCTTTCAGATCAGGATAAGGCAGCTCAAGCGGAGATGAGAGCCTGGTCCAAGTGTGCACCCTGCCCTGTGCACCTCCCACTCAACCCCAGTCAAAGCCCTAAGGAGCCTGGCACAAAGTTGCCTTTGCAGGGAAGTGTCTGTTGCAAACACTTCTGACCACATTATGCTGCCAGTGGCAAGCACTCCTTAAGTAGATGCTCCTACAACTGGGATGGATGTTTCTGAATGCCACATTTACTTTCTCCTCCATAAAAATCACCCATATGAAGACAGTGACATGCAATGCAAAGATGAATAACTCACAGGAGTGTTACTCTCATAACAACTCACATAAATCAAAGAGGCATTCTTGATATGGTAACATACTCCCCCAAGTGATCCCTCCTCAGCAGCTCATTGTGCCCAAATCTCACAATCCCACAAATTTCCAAGGAGCTCCCTGTGCACGGCAGCACGTGAATGTGTTGGGTTTCGCAGTCACCATAGAAAAGAGCTGCCAGTCCTCAGCACAAGCATTAGCCTGGTGGAGGTCTCCTACCTGCCTGAGGGCTCCTGAGATCTTGTTTCATCCCATGGAGGTGATATACTTGACACAGATGGCGAATTACCCATGTTATAGTGGACCAGAACAGCAGCATATACAAACCTGTAGGCTGAGATGAGAGCTTGGATAATCTCAGCTGTCAATTTTATTAATTCATTTTTGTTAAAGTGTTTTTCCTAAATGCCTTTGATTTTTAACAAAAAAAATTCCCTCACTACAAACCTTCCCCAAGACCTAGCTTCTGCATTTCTTCCCCTTTCCTTCTACTCCCAAATAATTCTAGGTGCATTAGGAAACACATGCAAACAGATTTCTACCTGACTTCTCCAATAATTAAAGTCTGGACATATCAGAAGATATTATTACCCAAATGATTAGGAGTTTGCTTCCTAATTTTGTCATGCCTTGGCCCCTCCTATTATCATTTTGCTATAAGACTATGACTTTTGATTGAAATACACTTTAATACCCAAGATAAGAGCTTGCTGAAGTTCATTACCTAAGTTCATTACCTTAAACAGTATATCATTGCTTTTTCAAATCTCAAATGGAAAGCAAAAATCCCTATTGTGCTCAGATGCCTTGACGCCTTGAAGTTTGCTAGTTGTCCATGTGCTACCCAGATTATTGCTCCTTACATCAGGCATGTCAGATAACATGTGTGGTCTCTACTCTCACTCTGCAACATAATGAAAAGCAGCTTATATCATATCAGTTTCTAAAAGAGCTCAGCTACCTATGGTTATCCAGGACTTGCTCTATTTTCTGCCACTAAATTAATGTTTGGGAAAAAAAAAAACAAACATATGAGAGATGCAAATATCATTACTGAAAACAACCAATTAGCCCAGTGTCACATACTGACAATGTTTGAAGGAAATGCACAGAAAAACTAGATGTGCAGTCCTGCTAAAATGGTTTTAGAGGGTTATCTAGAAGTAGGAGAGGCAGAAACAGAAGCTTGGGAATACAGTGACTCATCTCTTACCCAAAATGTCAGCTAGCCAAGCCAGGGAGAGCAGGGAGAGACATTTCTTCCTAATGCTGAGAAAACCCATCCCAGAGAAGGAGGTTAAGTGCTGTTATTTTAAAAGTGGCATAAATTCTCCCATAGTTTTCAGCTGAATGATTTTCTTTTCAGGGTAGACTCACAAAATGGAAAAGGACAATAAACACTTTCTACCCAGCATAATAAGGACATTTACACAGAATATGGAAAACCCAGACATTATTTCTCTGACTGATTCACAACAGGGATTTGAAACAAGTTTTTCAGAAAACTTTTCCAGAAAGTGCTTTTGCTATGGAACAAGAGTGTGTCCCAAGGCTGTGCTGTGCAAGCCACTGAGCATGTCCTCCTGGTGAGAATGAAATGTCTCTAGAGAAGCCCCAGCTGCTCCACAGCCCAGGGAAGCAGGAAAACAAAGCTTCAGGGCCTCTCTTCCAAGGTGGCACAAAAGGCTCAACCTCTTCTCCTGGAGATCATCCAGTTTGTAACAGAGACTAATAGCTGCTGAACTGGCAATGAAAAGAAAGTCTCCCTGGCCTGATTAGAGCATCTACTTAACAGGCAAGACACTGAGGTATCAATTCTTTTCCCATAAATATTTAAGTTCTTTAGCCAAATTGGAAGAGTACTAATAAAAGACTGAGAACAACCCTACAGCCTCTACTGTAGTGGCTTGAACATTGGCTGCTGAGGTCCTTTTAGGTAGGCATTTGGCACATCTTCAGCAAAGTGAAGTGTCTGAGGAAGAGGGATATCTGCACTGCCTCCCACTTCTCTCCCTCAAGGCTCTGTATAAATCAAGCTCTTCATTTCCTTCACTCCCATCATGTTAAAGATATGTTTAAAAATTGAAATTACTTTTTTCCAGACTAAGTCATGGATTTGATCCAAATTAATTCTGCTTTGTTTTATATCTCAGTGAAGAGAAGTATTTGTTAAAATTCAGACAAAACTGACTTTTACTTTCCAGCAGTAAAAAAGGTTCAGACAGCAATAACTAGTACTTCCTGAGACTATGGAGAACAAGGAGAAAAAGAAAAATGCTTTAATAACAGTTACAATATTTACAGCTTAAAACAACTTTTCTGTCTCAGTGTTATTTGTTTTGTCTCAGAGAGTGAAACACGTGCACCATTTACTAACTCAAACTGAAGTCCACAGAAGACGACAACCATGAGTCAAACACTGTAGATCATGCTGCCTTTAATGTCATTTGTCAGTGCTCAAAGAATTTTTCATAGTCAGATATGAGTTGAAGCACAAACTACATTTCATCAGATTCTATCATCACTCTTTTGACAGTTCACAGAGTGAAAAACCCCATTTTTTCTATGACAAAGTAACTTTTCCTCAGAGCCATGTGCTAAATCACAGTTTTAGTCTAAAGAAAACTCCAGCCTGCATTCAATGAAATACCAAGCAGAAACTGAAAGATGAAGAGTTTTGAAGAACTGCAGCAAGATCTTGCCAAACATTTGTCTGTTCTGGGCTATTTTAGTGTTCAGCATTTTCTAACAGCACTTACTGTTCCTCTAGTCATCTAAAATGAAGGTTGAATGGTCTATTGAAAGATTGGATGTTGATGTTATTAAGGCCCAAATTTTCACTTTTTAAAAATATTTTGAATGAGGAAAAACATCACATTTAACATCTTTTCCCTGTGATCTCTGTAGCAGCTACAATAATCACATCCGCCTCAACAGTTGCCTCCAACAGTGGCCTTCAGCTTTTCCCAGAGACCATGAGCCCATCCAAATGTTCTTCCTTAAGTAACTGCTTTAGTGTGATGAATGGTTTCCTTGGTCCTGGCAGAATGGACATCACAAAGAAGTACAAAAGACAGAGCCTGAGATTTTTTTTTAAAGACAGAGGGAAGACAGAAGTCATGCAGTTTAGCTACAGCACAAAAGATCACAAAAATAACAACCTGCTAGAAATTATGAATGCTGTGCTCCAGTTGGGAACATACCTTCTTTCCCACCAAAGTAGCAGCCCCTTTCTGTCTACCTCTCATTTCTGAACAGCCATCTGGATGCAAACCTATGATTCGCTTACTGGCTTCGTCATAATTACCCTGAAACTTGCTGACAATTACTGCGCCGGCAGCTCAATGCAGCTCACAATCAAAAAGAGCTGAACTGCCCTCTCCTGGGAGCAGTGCAATCAGCAGGGCAGCTTCTAACAGTCAAATGCATCATTAGCAAGTGGAGAAAGCTGTTGAAATGGGAAATGAATGCATCCCGCAGCCTCCTCCAGATGGACTGCCCAGCTTTTCAATTTACGGTTTCACTAAAATTGGACTTTGTGTTTTGGATTCAACTTAAACAGCATTTCTGTTTCAGAAATAGGTCTTTTTGCATCAATTTCTTCACAGGTTTACACAGATAGGAACCTACATGTATTTTTAGATTAAATCAATAGGGCAAAGATTAAGTGAATGCTGTGTCAGAACAAGAGCTTACAGAGGAGTTTAATAAGACTGACATAACACAGCCTGAACAGGTAACTGGTACTGTACATGGCAGAAGCTTGTTTGCACTTAGGATTTTTCCAAATCTCCTGTTAATTTACTAGAATGAAAAATGGTCCCAGGTCTATGAGTGATGAGGGAAAGTAAGGCAGCCTGCAGCTATAACCCAAAACACAGCGAAAACTTGAGCTCATTGAAAACAAAAAGAGCTTTCGTTGTTACATGTTTTTATGATACCAAACTTGAAGGAAAGGACCTGTATCTGGGGGATGGATTAGTGACAATAACATACAACTTCAGACATCACCAGTCTGCCCTTTCAGGTCCCTGCTCTCCATTTGAGAGACACTAGCAGTGAAGAAAGTAAGGAGTTAGCTTACAAAGGCTGTAGGAGAGAGATAGATATAGATATATATACACACACACTTTTTTTTTAAATATACATGTATAATTTTTTTAAAGTAGCTCTAGTGACAAGAAGCTGAAATTGCCAGGAATATCTCTCTGCTAAGTTATCGACAGAAATCACAAGGTGGGTGATTTCTGCAGTTTAAAGAATGGGAAATGGCAGTCATTATGCTAATTAGGGAAAGTTCTAGGGGAAACATCTAAAGAAAAGCCTACCAGGAATAAGATGGGTATATGTTTTTAAGATTAAAAAAATATTTAAATTACTGACCATAGCCTCAGATGGTTTTGTTTCTTTGGGGGTTGTTTCGTTTTGTTTTAAAAACAAAGTTATGTTTCTCCAATAACTTGTTCTTCTTCTGCAGGCACTTGGGATGGTCAGGTAAGTCACTTCATGAATATTCCTGCATCCATATGGCATGTACAGGAAATCCATTAGAATTAATATTTCTTCACATGGTTATTTATTTGAGTAAGCCCTCCCTTCAAAGTGCTGCTGCTGTTCTCTTAACATAATAATCCTGATAAATCGCTCTTCTCTTCAATGCTCCATAAGCAAGGAACATAAAGACTTAGTGCTGCTACATTAAGACCCATTACTCTGGTTCATTGCAAAGAAAACACCATATTTTTAAACCCATTTCCCCCACCAACAGATGCCTCTCTACATTTTAGAAGCTTCAGATGCAATTTTTAAGTAAGAAAAAAAAAAGTCAGCCACCACTTATAATTATTAAAAATTCATTTGTTTCTGACTGCTTATCACTCCCACGTAAATTTGTGAGATATTCCATTCATTTCCTGATTAACCATAGCTGCTTCTGGACTTCCAGTCTGCCTGGGGTCTTTGACTGGGTTCTTAATGAGATACACACATAATTGGTTGAGTATTTTGCATGTAACGAGATACAACAGCTAGATCCTCACTTAGATTTAAGCCAGAGTCACTCTGCTGAGTACAACTCTGCTAAGCGAATTGCCACCTGCTGAGGATCTCCTGTTTCCCACATATGACTTTCCCATTTTCATTCAATTCCATTTCAAATAATTTCTCTGAAGAGCAATTAGGTTTTTTATTGTAGTTTGATCATAATCGGGTTCACCAAGACTTTAGATACATGGGCTGGTTTGGAAAAAATTTAGTATGCTCTACTCTTCATATTTAATTTGTGGGTATAGTTTTTCTTGAGGAATACCTGTAAGCTGTGGGAGGGAGCCCCATGAACATCACATCAGGAGCCTGACCTCCTTTCCAGGACCAGCAGCTCTGCTGGACATAGGTCACACTAACAGGGCCAAGGGGCCACAGCAATTTCTGACCCCTTCCTTTAATATTCTCTTTCCTCTGTCTTCTCCTCCCCAGGCTGGCATCCTCCCCTAACTGGCCAGTATACTCCAGTACTGAGCCGTAATCTTACAAGGAGGAGAAGGGATAGACAAAAAGGCAAAGAGCTGGCAGCATGAGCTAGGAAGCAGAAGCAGAAATGGCAAAAGAACCTAAAGACCTTAAAGCCTTCAAGAGCCTTAAAGAAAAAAGGATCTTATCCTGCTTGCCAGTGGTGGATGGGATAAGGTGCTGCTACAGTACAGAGTGGGAAGGAGAACCAGAATAATAGAGGTACTCTCTATGGACTTCAGGAAAGTAGATAAACCTGACTGCCTCCTCATCTTGCCCAAAACAGACTCTGTGGCTAGGAAGCCTTGCAAGGAGCAAAGCACTAGCAGCAGGTGGTGCCATCTGTCCCACTCTAATTCCTTCTTGCTCAAACAATTTATGTCCCAGTTAGTGGGGAAGGTAAAAAAAAAACAAAACAACAACTGCCTAATAGCCTGGGAGGCAAGGAAGCAAAAGGCTAATTTTAGCTAAATAAAAGAAAATTTAAAAAATACTAATTAAAAAAATACGTGACTGCTGAATTATGCCTTCTCTCCATGGTCTACTTTTTTGCCCCTGTGCCTGAAGATGAATGATTAGATAGAAAAATCAAACCACAATATGGTTTTACAAGTAACACTGCTTCTTCTTTGGTGTGAGAAGATACTGGAGGCTGGAGCAGGACCACAGTTCCATGATGTTTTACTTCCAGCTTTTCTGCTCTGCACTGGAGGGAATGTAACTTCAGAAATTATTACCTTTTGTGCCCCATACCTGTGTGTGCAGGCTGGTCTCCACTAGACAAAACCAGCCCATAGACACTTCAAAATATTTTCTTGAATATTGCATGCAGTGTGAGCATCCATGAGACAAGCACAGCCTGAGCTGCCATATGTGCACCCCCACATTGTCCTGGTATTGCTGTGCTAAAGGACTGGAAAGGGTGTGTTTGTATCACAAGGTGAGGTTTCACATGCAAGTTTGCATGTTATGCTGCCAGGCAAGTTCAACCATTGTGAACATTCCCTTCCCCTCCCTCCCTGCTTCCCTTCCTTCTCTTGCAAACACCAGAGCCCAAACCAATAAACCTTTCCACCTGCACGGAGCAGTGCCTGTGCCCTTGCAGTGCTGCACGCTCTGGGCAGGTCAGTGAACAGTGGAGCAGAATGCTTCCCTGTCACGCCAAGCACCATGTTGCATGAGGACACCAGCTCTCATCACTCCCTCTGTTACTTGAAAGTTAATAGAAGTATCAACAACCCCTGAGCCAAAACACAAAGGCCCAGCCCATCTTGGGAGAGGCTGCATCACATCCTTCCCTCCCTACTGTGCATCACTGTTTGCACTGTCTAACTTGAGTTTCCCAGCGCAGTGCCACCCCTGTGAAATGTGGGTAGACACTGCCTGGCGCATCCACCCTTCCCTTCTGTCACCTGGGGCTGACATACATCAGACAGGTTTGCACTGTTTCCACCAGTGTTGCTTTGCCTATGGCCAAGATAAGGGATTTTCTCTGTGAAATCTACCTTAAACATCACAGGCAGTATCCTCTCTTATCTCTATTTTAGTATGTACCCATGTATTAAGCACTCTGGAAAATGCTGAACAGTAAATATCAGCTTCACACTATAAGCAAGACCCTGTTGCAACCTCAGCAAGATTAGCCAAGACGCAGTGTGCTCTTTGGTTCTACACTGCATGTAGAATAAGAGAGGAAATTTCTTCCACTTGGACTAAATCAGGTTGAAAGAAATAACACTTCATTCTCCTGATCTCATGACTAACTTTTTTGGAGCAGATGTCAAAACAAACACCTTAAATACAAGGTAAAATTCATGTTATAACAAAGCAGCAAACCCCCCTCAGTTTATGAACTGTAAGAGTTGTGACTAAGTTATGAGAAAAAGAAAGGGATTCACTTCTGAATGATAAGGAAGAAATGACAGAAAGTATTTCTCACAGCTTAAATAAATTTTATTTTTGAGCCATTCAGAATTTAGACTTTGGATGAATTCCTTATTGAGGCAAATAAAGAATTTGCTGGCACAATGAGGAATAATCTCCTACCCTAACAAATGAAACAAGGTTTAATTTGACTTAATTTCCCCAATGATGCAATGAATAATATTCTTTCTGGATCTGTGTTTCCACTGACAATGATTGTGCTATTGCTGTGCTTGACACGCTCATGTTGCAGACATTTTGCATAGTATGCTGCAACAGAAAAGCTGAGGAATCAAAGATGTCACTGTGCAGCTATTGTACTTCTCAGACTTGCCCATCCAACCACTGAACTGTGGGAAATATCATTTGATACAGACTAGGTATCAAGATAAAGATAAAAGAAGAAGAATGGTCCAAGGGTTTGAGGAGGAAGGAGAGAGAAGGTAATCCCTTTTCTGTGCCATATACTTCCTAAAAGCAATGCATGAGCACACTAAAAAGCAATGGTGGGCACATGCTCCTTTTCAAGGGGAAGTAATAAAAAAGGACTAAACCAGCAGTTTCCATCCAGTGGGGAAGGAAAGGACTACTAGACCCACCCACTAGTATTAGACTAGACTACCACCCACTAGTATTAAACACACTGGGCCAGAGCCGTTCCTGGAACAGCTCCACAACAGGAATTTATTCCAGACATTTACTCAGTTCCTGATTTTAATTTGCACAAAGCACCACACCCTTTTTCATCCCTCTGGGTCCACCTTCTCTGGAGAGAAACAACATTAGCAAATGCCACTGCATGTGCTCACCGCTGCTTGCACATGGTTTTACTTTGGTTTTTAAACGCTGACTTTCCAGATTTTAAGCTTACCTCATCATTTCAGGTCTGTGGGGTCTCAAATTTGGTTTTGCTTTTAAGAATTCAAGTTTCCTCCCAGTGTGATATGTTTTAATTCACCTCCCAGACATGAAATCAGGCTGAAAGAGCCATTTCCATATGCTCTTGTTCCAAGACCAGAGGTCGCTGTGCTAGAGCACAGCACAAGCCTTGCTGCCCTTCCAACACCATTTCATAAACTAACATCTATCTTTTGACTTGCATGGGCACTGACTATTTTGCTTTTGCAAAAGGAAACAAAGGAAACAAATCTTCCAGAGCTTTACCCTTCACACTCACTATGAGAACTACACTTTTTTTTAAACAGACTTCCAACATTTGGCCTCCGGCTCAATAATTTTCCTCAGGCCCAGATTTCACATCCAGTTTATACAGAGTGACAGAGCAATGGACATTGAATACTACAGAGATGCCCACAATTGTCCTGTGATTACTCCTGTGCTATTATAATATTGAGAATGACTGAAGCAATAAGAAGACATCGCACAAAATTTTTTCAATTCTCTGTTGGCCATATCACAAAATTCCTGAGGCCCCTGACCACATGAGACAGCGACAAGTCTCAGGACATTTCATATTTGCTATTTCACACTCTTCCCTCCAGACATTCATGGTAATTCTCAGCAAAAAGCAGCTCTGACACTTTCCAATCACACATAAATTCCAACGAAGCAGGAAAATAACATAGACCCTCCTCTCATCACAAGCTTGGCGTAACCCAGCAGCTTGTCATACCCAGCAGCTTTCATCCACACAGGGATGCTCTGCACCCGACGTCATGCTCAGAGGTGCAGTACTGAATGTTTTGACTAATACAGCACAAAGATGGGGCTTGTGTGTTACCTTTTGGGAAGCCTTAAGCACAAACACTTCCCGTTTTTCCTCTTCCCTTTGTGAGTAGTTACTCATAGTTCAGCAGCAAAGGCAGGGGAAAGGGAGGCTGGTGTAGGGTTCATGATACAGTAACCACAAGTCACTAGTAACCAAACACATCTTACTTCCAAGCACTGAAAAATATGAATAATAAGCATAAAGACATTCCCTGTTCCACCTGTATTGCAAGCACTAGAGTATGAAAACGTCAGGCCTCCTTTGAAAAAGTCCTCTGGCAAAAAGAAGCGACCCAACCTAAGACTGCTCTATTCAATAGTGACAAAGTGATGAAAAGACAACATTTTCTTTTCTGCTGTCATTCTGAAGTCTGTTTACTTGCAACCCTAACAGAAAGTGAATTACCTAAAAAAAAAAAAAAAAAAAAAAAGATGACTGCNAAAAAAAAAAAAAAAAAAAAAGGATGACTGCCTGGCCTCCATAGAACACCTCAATACTAGATAAATGTTCCTTTTACAGAAATGAACATTAGCACACTCGGATGGCATCTTTCATTCTGTGAATTGCCCAATTACTTCAGAAAGATATAGTGGTATTGTTGAATGCTGATATAAACTCATTGATCTGTTCCCAGACTTACCAGTACACAAAGGATGGGAAAGACTCCTGGCTCTGAGTTTCTATAATGTGCCTTATTGATTCTCTGAAATGCCAAACTGCACTTGTTTACACATATACTGCACTGCAAAGGCCCCGTGCATGGAAAATGACCTGCCCAATTTTTTCCTTTTTACTGAAACATTTTGTATGAAAAATTAAATCAGCTGTAAGTAATGCACATGGATTTTTGCTCATGTTTACAGTGCAGTTTTACTCAGAGAGAACTTGTACAATGCAGTGATTTTTCAGCTTAGACTAGCATAGATTTAATAAACTTGTTCAGACTTGTCTTAAGAACGTTGGACTCTGTGTGGTTTGTTAATCAGTTTGTCTGTCCAGAGCTCTCCCTTCACCAGCAGAGTCTGTCGATACAGGACTTACAAGAAGAAGTGAGTCTGGTATTCCCAGATCTGCAGTGTACAGTCACTGTACTCCCATACAAACACACACAAAGTTTATTCAAACTTACATAAAAGTCACTTTTCCTGCAAAATCCCAGGATAATAGGAGTCAGAAAAAACACTCAGTTGCCACAAAAAACTTATCACTCACTTTAAGGGTGTTTTCAAGCTACTTTAACACCACACAAAGCTTATTGTAACTAATGCTGCAGCTGATCAGTAGGATTTCAAGGTCTGGTTTTGGTCTTTACACTGAAGTAATTGCTAGTCAGAAAGATTTTGTTCTCTGGCACATGCCCGTTCTCTTCACCCTCAAATAAAATTCTTACTGATCTCCTCAATCTCCAAGTGTGAATTTTTTGCCAACACAGTTCTACGGGTACTGTCTACCAGTTCTCTGGTACTGTTTGTCTTACCAGCAAGACTGCTCAGAGCTAATGAAGAACTGACTTTTCCTAAGTACTTTACTTATTTAGCCACTTCTGAAGCAGAAGTCCTTCCACGTACACTAAACATACAATAGTTGTGTTCATCAGGCTTGGTAAGACACTTCTCTGAAAAACCACAGGAAGCAGATCTGACTAAGAACATATGATTTTCCATAGCTGGCTTTGGAATAGATCAAGATTTAATGCATACTAATTTTATCAAATTAATGGGTATCACACCCTGCACAGTACCTCCATGAGCAGAAAGATGCCCAATGGGCTACATTTGCTTTCATTACACCTGCAACAGACTGTGCAGAAAGCAAGGCAGGAAGCAGACACAACCTCCTAATGGTTTTATGCCCGTATTTCCATGGGCTTTCATCAAAACAAAGAGTACTTTGCAACACACAGCAGATGCTTCTCTCTACAGGGTAAATATTGTGTTTTCTCCAACGTTCTTTCGAGGCAGAGATCGATCCCCAGACTGTCACATGCTCTGTATAGCTATCTTGGGACAGGTAGGTCACTTGCTCCAACCCTCTGTGGAGCTCAAACACTTCTGTGTGTTGCCTCTGCAACTCCTCCTTCCAACCCACACAGTGCTCAGTGTCCCCCATGGGGCTGTTAGCAACCCACAAACTTCCAGAAGGCAGGATCGGAGCTCACCAGCTCTCCTGAGCAACTGAAAGGAGAAAGATCATCAACAGCAAGTGTGTAATGAACAGATCTTCTGGGGTTTGGGTTCTGAGAAGGAGCAGAACAGAGTAGGTAAAGGGGAGAAAACCACCCAAAGTACTAAAGACCATCCATCTTCCCCCTGCCTACATCAAGAGGTGATGATTTGTTCTCCAATGACCAGAGGAGCAAACACTCATCTCATATAGCTGCATATGAACTAGAAGAAACAGTTTAATGTGCAACTCTGACTTGTAAGCCAAGCAACTTGTAAGCCAAGCAACTCTGACTTGTAAGCTGTCCCTCTCCCCAGGGATATATTTCACCCCTAGAGTTTAATTAAACTTTCCTCCTTAAGTAAACAGTATATTCTTAAGAGATTCTAAGGACAATTTATTCTTCTCAGTTTATTTTCGTCCATTATTGTATGTAGTTATCTCTTATTTATATCACACCTTTTGTGTATTCCATACAACACACCTAAATACCACACCATTAGCACACTAGCTGCACAAGATCCTTCCAAAAATTTACAGTCCCAGGCTGATCCCAGCTAAGTACAGAAAGTAAAGATCAATTTTGCCACATCTGAACTAGGCTGGATTTAATGCCATCCAACACATTCCAATGACAGGTCAGGAAATGCAAGAATTTGTAAGGTCCTGGGCTGAATTACAACTTGTATTAAGGCAGTGGACTGGAGATGTCAATTGTGGAATAGCCTCCTAATGTTTATTCACTTCTCTGTCAATGAGAATCACTGCTCCAACAACAAGACTGGCTTGTGAAAAATCATGGTCCATCTGCTTCCAGCTCACATTCGAGGGCAAAGGAATTGCTTTCATTGCTGAAGTGAAAAAAGTCGTTTGAGTTTAAAAAGCACTGGAAATGCCTCTGCTATCACACCCAGCCAGTCACACCCAGAAAGCCGCTGAGCTCAGACTATTTTACAGGGGCATTGACACAGCTATCAGAAAAAATTAGCGAAGCCATTTAAAGACTTCAGAATCTCCCACTCCAGAGCCTGGGCTGAGCCTGCCACATGCACAGCTGGAGCTGAACCTTCAGCTTCTTTTAGTCTTATGTCAGCATGCCAGGCACTGCCACAGCCACTCTGAAATATTCACCATCTCTCAAACTGCCTTCAAAAAACTGGTTCGGCCAATGCCATGCACTTTTACTTGCCATCAGCTTAAGCTAAGAAAGCGCTGTTTCAGCATTCCCACAGCGCTCTTTAAAATGCTGCACAAAAACCACACAGTGGCCAGAAATTACATTAAGGACTCTAACTTCTGATGTTTGTATTACCATGTACAAATGAGTTAATCCTCCTGACTGAAATCACTACTGAGAAGCCTGGTACAAGTCTAAATAATCAATTGGGTCCAGAGTTTAGGAAGTTAGTAAATCAAATGTATGCTGCATTACCTACAAATCTTCAGGCCCCAGAACTAGACAGGTTGTATCAGGTACACTGACATAATAATACTATTTAGATAATAAAACTACAATGTAAAACAGAAGATGTCTAGATAAAAAACATAGTGGGTGTTGGAGGTTTTCTCTGTGGAGAGAAGACAGACACATGCATTATTCTGGGGAGAAGTGAAGAAAGACTTATCTAATTGAAACTACGGGGGTGTAGAGGGAAGGGGGCAAGAAAGACAGACAGTAATTATATGAGCTGAAAAGTGGCCAGGATGGTGGGGTTAGCAGCTACACACTTTCAAAAACCTTCGTGAGATTTCATGTGATTACAAACCATCAAGAACCTAGTTTTAATTCTTATCTAAGTTACATTTGGCAGCAGGGCAAGGCAGTAGTCCAAGGCACTGCTTTCATTTGGGCTGAAGGACAGAAGTCACCCTTGCATTGCTATCCTTTACTGCCAACTTCTTTCAGTGGTTTCTCATCCAGTGTCTTGGAGAGTGAGTCCCTGGTGAGATGTCACATCCCTGGAGCTGTACCTGTTTGGGAACTGTCCCTCCAAAGCAGGGCTTCCTGCAAGCAACTGCAAAAGTGTTCATGAACGCTGCCTTAGCAGTCAAAGCTCTGCAAGCAGCCCTGCAGAGGGTGCAGGGCAGTCACCTCTGCTGGTCGTTTCCCAACAAATTCCCATGTTTGCAGATGCCCTTGTGCAGCCTTCTCTGAATGATGCACAGCCATCACCTCCTTTGGGGACCACAGCAGCACCATGGCAGTGAACAAGCAAACAAAAATTCCCTCCCCCAAACTTTTAAAAGCCAAATCCCATTTCATCAGATCTATAACAGCTGCAGGGATCCTTTCAATCACAGAGAGTATAGATTGTACTACTCCCAAGATATGGTGTTTGTTTCTGCTTCTCATGCTCTTATTACACATTATTCCCCCAAGTTTTATTTGGAAAGGATGTGGCTCTCAGTTACAGTTACAGCACGTTATTGCAAGTAGCAAGGATACCATGGAGCCATTCATTACTGCCATTCTGACTTGCAAGAGACTATGAGAAGAGTTAAAACAAAATACCAATACCACGATTTGCTGTTTGCAATACAGTGCATGTTATTTCCAGACAAGTAGTATAACAGCCCAAGTGTATTAAATGTGCCATAAACATCTAAATTGCTGTTGATATTTTTTAAAAGATCAAAGAGACTTAAGTAAATATCAGCCCACTTAATTGGGAATAATTGCAGAATGTTTGTCAGAGTCCCCAGAGACCATCTAGATCCACAGCCCAAGCTAGCAAGGGCTGCAGAGATGAAGCATGAGAGAACATTTTGCTCTGCAGAGCCTTCCCATTAAACCCAGGTATGTATGGAATATGCATTTTATCAGTAACCAAAAGAGCCACAGGACTAGATTTCAAAATATAGCAACTATGTGAGGCCCCTGTCTCACAGCATTTCAGTTGACTTGTGTTTTCTTCCTAGAACAAACCATTAGTTTTAACAGTGTTTATATGAATATGCATGATGTTCTCATGAACATACTGCTGGAGTTGTGGGTTTTTTTAAGTGTGTGCTTCTCCATTCATTAATTATTTGCATATTTGTTTCCCTTTCTGCTTCAAAAGCAACTGTCCCTTATCGCATATGATCAGATGCACTTTAGAACAATGATCATTAAAAAAAAAAAAAAGTTTTTTTTTTTTATCTAAAGGAACACTGTTCTAAGCTTGAAACTTCCTAGCAGCTACTCCTATATATTTCTTTCCAAACTTCAGCTCCATGCATCATCCAGAGAAATAATTTTATAATAGGTAGCATTACAGAAGCATGAAAGTTGCTATGGAAAAGGCTCTTTGGGCAAGCCCCAAAGACCAGTGGTCTGAAGCATAACA
>VZTL01077717.1:26794-47183 GCA_013400535.1 Scopus umbretta
CAGCACAGTTTCATACAGGCTTGGTCAGGAGATTGGTTTTGGTACCTAAGGTACTTAGGTACCTCTTGGTACCTAAGATACTAACTAACACTAAGGTATGCCTGGCCAACCAAATGTCCCTGAAAGGTCCACTAAGCCCCCACTGAAGAAAAAGGTCCAAACCCCACCATGAAGGATGCACATTTTGTAGTGTTTTGTGTCCTGAGTGTAGACTCCATAGTACTTCATTTGGAAAATTATATTCCAGGTTAGTAGATGGTAGAACAAGAGAGCATTTCATGGCACTGCACAAGATTTCCTCTGAAGGAAGGGGACAAGATCATTTAGCACTTTGGGAGATATTTGCCCTTGAAAGTGCTGTTGAGAGAATGCCAATATTCAGGACAATCCAAATACTGGGACATTTTTGGCCCAGATAACATTAAAGGAGAAAAAAAAATTAAAAGGCAAGCTCATTCTCTTCTTAATAAAAATTTTCTTATCTCTTCTCTATAAACTCTTGCTCTCAAAGTTTTATGTCTTGGTCATTTTTAAAATTGCATCAGGCACCAACCTGCTACACAAGTAACAAACCTCCAGGCAGTTATTCAACAATGGACTTAAAATTAATGTAGCAATTTTTAGTTACCTCCAAGAAAAACAAAAACACATTTCCTAAAGTTTCCAACTTTAAAAAAGAAAAAAAGATGCATCTGTCTTCCTTAGGAAGCAGCAGAAAGGAAGTGTGCAAGGTGCACTTCAAGAGAAAAAAAACAATCAATATACGGAAGATGACTTCTTGTAATGCTTCTCACTGGCTGCAGCACATTTTCACTTGGCTGAATCTCACCTTTCACAGGCCCAGAAATAAATGATGACTTCAACAAGTGCAGCAGCTGGAGAGGATAAGACTGCATGCAGCCGTCCAAAAATGCCAAAAAAACAAGTCTGAACTAAGAGATGTGACTAAGGGACAACTTCCCAAAAAACATTCAATAGAGGCTGGGGTTTTTTTCCCAAGGGTGGAGAAAGAAACAAGACTTATTGGTATACACTTAAGCATCAAAAAGATAAAAAGAAAGAATGAGAGGAGAGGACCAGTTCAGCCTCATTAGACACTAGCTGCTCAAGAAGGGGTTGTTGACATGCTTTTGCCCTGAAAGTAGATGCAATTTTCACTCCTTCCTCCAGCAACTTTACACTCTACTTTTGGTTTTTTACACTCTACATTTTGGGTTTCTTTTCAGGATCTAATATATCAACGAGGCACACACATATACTCATGGGTGCAGATTGCCATCCTGGAGGGCTGGAAATGGCCAGGGAGGTGAAGGGTAGCTGCTATGAGTGGGACTAGCATAACATCAGAAGCTAGAGAGAAACCAGACCTCCTGACTCACCTGTGTTTTGCTGCTGCAATGCTGCTCAGCACAGACAGCTGGATTTCTAAGGATTACAAGGTGTGTGATGTAGAAACCTTTGAATCTTTGCGCTTTGGGAAAGTCTCAGAATTGTTGGGTTTTGGTTTTATTTTTTGATTATTCTTTTTTTAAATCTATCATATCCAAGGTTGCTCTGAGAACAAAAAAGCATTTAGCAGAATAAACCTTCACTGCAAAAGAGAGTTGAGTGATGGAAGAGATGCCTGTGGCTTGCTCTGTGTTTCATCCAATGTGAAATTCCTCTACAGCAGTCTCCTACCCAACAGGGATGTTCTGGGAAGCAGAGCCTCTTACCTGGCATGGGGGGACCTGTCTGTGCTGGCACCAAAGGAGGTACAGATCCCCAGAAAACCCCTTCAGATGAGGAAATGAGTGTCCTTTCTGTCATGTTAAATATGGAGAAACACTGGAAAGGAGGAGGTAGCAGCTCAGGAATACAAGCCTCAGCAGATGTTAGTGTGTAGCATCAGTGGAAGACAATCTTATGGAAAAAGCCCTCCATGGGCTGTCTATTTAAGTCACCGCTTGGCTCTGAATCTGTCTGAGAGCAGATTAACCTCAGAGGCAGCCCTGCCAGACCGACAGATTGACGTGAGAGGAGGCAGACAAGTGACCCAGGTACCACAAACATAAAATATGGGCTTGCTTTTTAATTGCACAGTACCCAGCCAGAAATATTGTCCTTGCTGGCTGGTCTACAAGATTCAACATGCCTTTTGCTGTGCCAAAACACAATGACATTTTATTCAGAAATTCTGTAGAACGACATCTGCTGCTGCAATAGCCAGGCTTCTGCGTTGGCAAAACTTGGACAGGATTTTAGCTAAGTGGCCAGACAGGTGGTAACACGGTAAGGTCTCCATCCTCCTTTCAGTGTTGGCTTTTCACAGGGATGCAAAGGAACTAACGTCTAATTTTGTAGGTGTGGTAAAGCTGTGCACTTTGGATTTCTATACGTACCATGGGCACCAGAGGTGGTGTCTTGCTTGACTTCAGGGAATAACTGAGTCTGTCTGAGCAGTGCTAAGATCAGCAGAAAGGGAAAAGAATGAATGTCAGAAATAGGCCTCAGGCACCCCAGAGATCTGTAAAAAGTGGGAAAGCTCTGGGTGGGACAGTGTACTGCCCTGACTCCACAATCTGTTGTCACATTCATTCTATGCACACTAAGGATGCAGGAAAATCCAAACATAGCAGCTCCTCTCCACCAAGTTTTACGGGGGGAAAAAAAGGGGAGAAAATGGTGTCCAGAGACATCCAAGGAGCATTACCAGGCACAGAGGTATGAACAACAGGAACCTAGTGCTACATCCCCACAAAGAGGTGCAAGTCACTGGGCTGGAGAAGTATACAAAAACTTTCCTGGAAAAGGTTTTATCCAGCTACATAATTTTGCTTTGTTTTGAAGAAGTTCAGAACATCTTGAAATCAAGCAGAGGCTACTGAGAGAAAAAGGCCTGCAGACACCAAACTATTTAGCATTTTTTAGTGCTTTAGCTTAGTGAAGTTAGCAGCCAGGCTGACAGCAGCAGACACTCTACAGTTGTAGGTTCAAAGGAAAATGGAGGCACCAAAATCCACTCAGTAGAAGGCATCAAAATGTTAACAAAAAATTGTGTCTGCCAAAAATGCAAGTATCTTCTAGGTAATCCTTCCATCACTTTTTTTACTGACAGTGCCTATATCCACAGTGAAAACATTCACTGGAGCAGGAAGGTCATGACACAGGGGAGGAAGAACAGGACTGGTGAAACTCCAAAAGTTTCCATGTTTCATTCTTGGGTTCTGCAAGAGATCTGGACACATGTCACCCCAAACCCCACAGGAGCAGTAAGTGCTTCGCAGCAAACAAGCACTCCTAGGTGGATGTCATCACTCAGATCACAGCCAAAAACTTCCAGACTAATACCTGAAATCCTGTCAAGATTAGTCAATGCTCACACTGTGCAGCAGACATCCTGATTTATGCCTGCAGGAGACAAGAGAAGCCATGGCCTCCTCACTACTGTGGTCATAACATGCCTTATTTCAAGGAAAATTCAATGAGTGGGTGTTTGGGAAGACTTCCCAAATAGCTGATCATGCAGGACACAAAGCAGGCAGACTACAGGAGGAATTTCCAGGGTTATTGCATGCACAGATCCTGAGCTGGTAACACATTGGATTGAAGGAACTCCCTTTCCCTCAGCAGCAACTCGAGAGCTTGCCCCTCCAGACAGCTCCTGCTTGCCCCTCCACAAAACAGGGAGGCTTGACTCTCAATCAGCCTCAGAGAAACAGCTCTCTTCTTCCATGGTCCTGGAAGGAAAAGGGAAAACCAGAAATGCCTTTTTATCATCACGGGTAGTCTGTGAGATTGCAGACCAGCTGCATCCTCCTCCTTACACAGAGATTTGTCCTTGCTGCTCACAACATGCCTCATGGCCCCAGCTCTGCTAGCAGCATGCTCACAGCACATGTTTCTAGTTATTCCTTTTTAACCCCTCTGGCTTCATGTTACAGAAGACCAATATAAGGAACCCAGGTTCACTCTAGGTGGATGAGAGCAGGAGAACTTGATCCAAAAGGAGCAAAATCCTGTAGCTGTCATCGAGGTGAAGACTTAGCGTGAAGTCTTAAATCACAGTGACTGCCAGAGGCTGAATTGCACGTGTGCATGGGATTAAGTCACATCTAGTTCCAGGCTTCCCATGTACAAACATTTTAACAGCTGCCTCTGTACATGCAGATTAAAAACATAAGCAAAGAAGTGTAAAAAACAGAAGTGCGTCTTCAGCGTGCACAGCTGGAGCCAGCTGGCACATGGCTGTCATGAAGCACTGCACCACTTCAGCAGAGTTTCAACCAAAACACAATCTCCCCTCTCCTTGAAATGCTCCTGAAACAAAGCCTCATGGCTCAGACCTGCCAAGTCTCCTTTATTTGGACTGAAACTCACTCACACTTGGCAGCAGTTTGGTGCAATTTGAAGCTGGCTCAGACCTAAAGTGAAAAGATTAATAGGATATTTGAAATCTCACTCCCATTTTTCCTCAGATCTCACTTATGTAAAAGCTCTGATGTTGGTTGCTGAGCTCCTTAAAACATAATCTGCACAATGTGCCACAGTAAATAAACAGATTTAAGCAGCAAGTCTGTTTAAAAGGAGTTTATTTAGAAAGCACACGCATCACTAAAGAGAGCTTATTTCTTATCTAACTCCAAGCACTTAGAAAGCAATCCTTCAGGGGTGTTCTGCAGGCAGTGTGAGATTAATTTTGTTTGCAGCAATTATTTTCAGGATGTTCTGCACTCATATTAAGAGGCTGAAAGTTCAGTTAGTTTCTTGGCTTGTGGATTAGAGAAAAGCTGGAGACATTAAAAAACTTTGGGCCAAACCTACCCAGAAGAGTGGCCTTCCCTGCTTGGGCAGACTGGCCTTCAACAGAGAAAGCAACACATGTCTAACATACTCAGACCTGCAACTGGAGGATCTGATGGACTGCAATTTCAGCCTTACTTCTCAGCAGTGGCCTCATGCATACAAGTTAAGGCCTCCAAACAGTGCCTGAATTAATTGAACTCCCACATGCACATTTACTAGACAGACAGACAGACCTGGAGTTGCTCTTCCTGCCAAGAGGCTGGAGAGGACCTCAGCAACCACCAACAGACACATTCTGAACACTGACCATCTCAGGACCAACCACACCATCCATTTTTGAAAGCCAGACCCCGCCCAGTGACAAGTTGTACCCTTTTCACACACATCACAAGTGTCCAAGTTCAAGTAACAAACAGAATGTGTTCAACAGCCTCTAGAAACACTTCAGGCCAGCAAAGACTCTGAATTCCCTCTGGAAATCAGGGAAAAGTTGATATTTTTCCTCAATCTGGAAACCCCTTCAGGGCCCACTGAAGCCTGCATGTGTTCACCATGGACTCAAAGCTCACGAGGAGCAGGGTCTTTGATTTAAAAGGTTGCAGGAGAGATGGCAACTTCAGCCCAGTAGGGGATAACGGTCGGAAGATCACATGATGTAACGGAAAGAACAGGGGCCTCCCCCTTTGACATGTATATTCCTACCCCTCGTGACGTATAGCTTATGGGTGGTAACGAAAGGCAGCAGAGTATATATTGCTATGCAACCTATTAAAAAACGCCATTTGCAGCATCCTCATATTGGTGTCAGTGCTCATTGGCCCGGAGGCGCGGTGTTGGGCCTCCGTGCTACCTCAGCCGAAGGTGGTCTGTTGCAAGGGACGCAACACAGCCCATAGGTTTTCTTCCTGCCACACTGATGAGTTGGTTTAGTGCTAACTCAGAAGAGCAGCAAGCAGCTACTGAACCAACAAACACATTTTCTTTGCCACTCATTCATCTGTACCTCAGGATTTAAATGTGGCAGGGGAGAGACCCACAGCCTCTGCAACTTATCTTAGGAGCTGAGAAGTCGAATGAATGTTTTTTAATCTCAAAATATTATATTGTGATTCAAGTTAGAAAAAGATTTGCACATTGCTACTCCAATCCAAAGTGATTTAGTCCTTTCTAGTAGCAAGGAACTGTATTCTGTTGTGCGGGCTTACACTTTGGCATTCACACAAAGCTTTCTCAACATCCTAAATCCCACCATGTTGTTCTCAGCATCCTAAATCCCACCATACCATTTCCTTCCACCCTTCCTTGCTCCCACTCCCACGAACATGCCCAAATCACTAACTTCAACACAAGCGAGACTGTAGGCTCCTTCCTTTAATTTTAATTCTGTTTTTCTGTGCCCTGTACAATACATCAGGCAGCATTGGCTAGCTGTTTCAGGCTGTACCTGAATGTTTCGTTATCTTTCTTGATGCCAAAGCCTGTGGCTGCAGATCTGAGCACACCCACTTGGTACCAGGCCCATGCTGACTGCATGCCTGTTGAGTAGAGAATTATCAGCTACAGCAAACAGCAACTGTTATACAAAGTGGTTCAAGGTTGCAATAGTGGTAAAAATACTCTGGAAAAAGTAGGTGCTTCCATTGTTTCAAGAAATTAATTCCATGTGGCTCCCTGTTACCACACATTGCCAAAAACAACGTTGTGCAAGTATATTGCAAACACTAACTCTCCACCATGCGTATCAGAAAAAATGCTTACACTTTATTTCATGTATAACCCTTCACACATGGAACGTAAGTCTGATGACTGACTGATATGAAGAAGTGACAACCACAGGCTACTGAGGAATACAAGTAAATAGCTGCATACAAACTATATAACCCTCTGGCAGATCAGTGAGAGTGAGCTGACCATCATGACGCCCCCTCTCTCACTGAAGAGGACAACACGTGGCCAGGGATGCACACCGACTTGCTTAATTCAGGGGATGAGTGCCTGAATACTAATTGTAAGGTATCACATAAATAAAAAAATAACTTTCTTTGTTATGTTTGCACAGTAATTTAGAAAATCACAGTGCCTTGGCATCTGTCCTCCACAGCCTGTTTGTGTCCTGTAGTACAAAGTCTTCCACTGTAACTTTTCCCAATGAGCATTTCCTATAGATACAACAACAAAAAGATGGGTTAAGTATTGAATGGGATTTTCAATACACAAATATCTATGCTGCTGAACATAGGCCATTTTTCTTACATTATTCTACCAGTAACTTCCTTGGAAGCTCCTTTGGCTTTCAGATTTAAGGCATGTAGCACTGTTCTTCCTGCCTGCAGCCAAGAAGGCTGAGCTGAAGACTGTCTGCCTCTAATTTGATTTTAGCATCTTTACACATTTGATTATTTACTGTAACAAGGAACGGACATTCAGACAGACCCATTTTTCAAACAAATCAAGTCAAACATCTTGAAGACATCTCTAGCTACTTGGAATAATTAAATCAAAACACTCTGTAAAAGCAGGAGTCGATGATACCAAGCTATGCCATTATGACTTTCATAAACGACTTGGTTGAATACAAAAATGTCATGTTTTTCCCTTTGCAGCACTCCCTGACTCTGTCTCTGGGTGATGCTTTCCATGAATTTTTAGTGGCATGAGCCTTTCTGCTGTCTTTCAAGGTCACAGTATTATGTGCTCTGACGCCTCTCACAGTTACTCTACATTTTGCAGTTTCTGATCATTACTGCAAGCTGGCAAACACAACAGTTTATACTTTGGATTTAATGCTGTAAGTTCAAGTCACTCAGTTCTAGAGAGAGAAAAATTTCCAAACCTACTACTACTGCTAATATACACAACCACCACTCGTGGAAGGAGCTGAAAGAAAAAAATGCAGGATTTGTATTATTTGGCCTCTTCTTTTAACCAACTCAGTTTCCTAAAGAAACACAGGACAAATAAGTACTAAAATTTTGCAGGGAGCAAGCATACAGAAGAGACTGTGCAGCTGTCCTGAACCAATGTAGCACACTGAAACATAAGAATTGCACACAAACTCCAGTGCAATTTAAAGCCATTTAAATTCTGCAGAGTGCTGGGTACTTTTCTGGTGTTTAGTACTGTCAGTTCCACCACTGTGAAAGTAACTGAAAGTGTTCAGTGATAGGAATGTCAGGCTGGCAATCAAACACACAGGGAAAGCTTGGTTCAGTCCTACGTATACACAGCAGTTATTGATGAGCTGCATTTCACCTATCTTCTAGTTTCTTTCAGATGAACCCTTTAAGTAATAGGTTTTGTACCCTGATATCCCTGTGCTTTAGGCCTTTTAAATAAACTCAAGTATCTGGATTTCAGCTACCTGCTCATCCTTCCCGGACACCTTTGGCAGCAGATGCAGCTTCTTTCAACGACTCCGACAGGGAGCCTTTGGAAACCACCCTCCATGAGACCAACCAACTCAGTGAGAGCTGAGTTTTTTAGGTTTTTAGTTAGTTATGGAAAAGACTAAAACATCCAAACAGATGTGCAAAAGGCGTACTTACTTTGTTTTTACCCAACCCCTTTTTCTTCCTTACCTGATGCATTTCAGTTTCTGAAAGCCTCGCTATTTCTCAGGTTTCTCCAGTGGTATCTCCAAGCACTGCTGCTCATTTCTGCTTATGTCACTGCATTTCTAGGTAGGCTCTTTTTCATAAACCAGATACTTTTGGGACCATTTTCTACCAGACTCGCAATTACATCCATGTTCTCACAGTCCCTTAAATATTTTCTTCAAGGCTGTCGCATCTCTTTATTTTCCAGAAATATTGAGCTGTTCTGAAGTAGTCCATCCACCCAACATAGCAACATACTTCTTTATCTAAAAGTTACAGATTATCCTCAAATTCTTCATAACGTAGAAAGCTTTCTTTGGCAAATGCATTATTTGGCAAAGCNTTCTTTGGCAAATGCATTATTTGGCAAAGCCAAACAGCAGTGTGGTACAGACCTCTTGCTGATATCATCCAACCTTGAACTTTCTTTGTATTCTGAAGTTGCTAGTTGACAAGACTATTTCACAGAGCAAAAACATGAATAGGAAGAACCTCAAATAGGAGCATAAGACTTTAGCTGACAATGAGTAATTTACCCCTTCGGGAACACATGGGATAATACCTTAAGTACAATAAGTTCAGTAAGATTTTGGTTTGTATCAGTAACACAGCAGTAAGGTATCAAAGCTTTAGGTGATATAACTTCAGAGATAAAAAAAGAAGATCTGTCTATAAATGCAATTTCTGAAACTACCCTAACACTTCATTATGTGACTGTGCTGGAAATAGGTATGGAGATACCCTTGTTGCTGTGTAATAGGATTTATACCTGCAGCAATCCAAACAGCACTGATACACATCTGTTTCTTTCTAATGGTCTCTTCTAGGGCAGCCCTGGAGATTTTTGTTCAGAGCAAGGCCCTGTCACAACTGGTATTATCCTGAACCTGAACAGACACTGACCTTCCAGCCTAAACCTGAAGTCCTCAAGCATCTTGCTACAAGGCTGATATCAAATGTGCACAGTGGGTGATGATGTCAGTGAACCAAAACCTATAATCCTTTATGAAACATCATGTCCTCTCCAGCTTGCAGAATTGTCTGAAAAAAATCTGGTACAAAAAGCCAAAATGTCACACATTAAAAGTGCATAGTTGTAGCTTGTTAACAAAGGTTGTTAACAGAGCTTTAAGCAGGTAACAGGCATGAATAATTTTCTGGATGAGGTAAAACATGCAAACATGTGGTGGCTTACAAGTATGTTCAAAGCAAGCCTTTTACTATTTTTAAACAGTGTACTAACCACATATGAAAAATTCCTGACTGGATTCCTCAAACACAAGTGACACTTGAAAGCTGACACGTCTGTCCAGATTCTGCTATAAAGGACCCACTGGAATTTACCAGTTCTGTTTCCTGTGTTACCACCACCACAAAACCATCTGAGAAGCCAAACACACGTTGCAGTAACCAGCACCAATTCTCCTCCCATGCACTCTGGGATGCATAACCTGTGTTTGGCTTGTAAAGCTTTGGAGCAAGAGCTTGTTCTTTTCCTTGTAACTTTCACATAGTTCTTAGTATAATGAGGTCCAGGAATGCTGATTCTACTGATCGCTATAAAGCAATTGAAATCCTGGCATGTCTTCTTTCAGCCTTTTTACTACTGATTTACTACAATTAGCTCTAAAGTCTTCATGACTCTTCCTGTGACCATTAACAAACCTCAGGAATAGTAAAACAAATCCTAGCAAAGACACCCATTTTTTGATGTCTTGAAGGTCAGAGACATTCCTTTCCACAGAGCAGTGATACAGAGTTGAACAAAAACCACTGCAGTGTGAGTCCCAGGTAATGAAAGAACACTTTAAGGTAGGCATTTCTTCTCAAAGTTTTTTTGTTTTTTGTTTTTTGTTTTTTTTCAGTGCTTTTCTCATCATTCAAAGTTGACTCCAAGTGGCGGGAAGCCTTTCTGTCTATCTCCATTTCAATGTCACCCTTATAGGCATTACCGCTACTGCTGGAAGAACATGGCTGTATTTATCAGTGGTTATTCAGACTAAAAAATTAAGACATTCTGTTCACATCACATGCAGAATGGTGGTTCATAACTCTGGAGAAGGAAAAGGTGGGGTCTGATATATTTAATACCACACATTATCAGCTGTATAGTGCTTAGCATCACACATTTTCTTCATGTCAGTTATTCAGTCTGTGGTTCACGGTCAACCCTTTCAGCAGGAGCATCAAGAGCTGCTCAAGAGCAGCTGGGTCACCACCCAACATGCACAGCACCATACACCAGGCACACACAGCACCCACTCCAGGGATAAGACAGACAGCTTGGAGAGTGGTTATATGAGCTCTGCCCTAGGCAAGTTTTCACTTACTCACTAATGTCTGCACAGGTTTTATGTGACTTTTTATTTGAGAATACCATAAATGTAGTTACCATAGCAATTTCCACATCACTTGATACTTGTGCTACCTCTGAGAGTCAAAGCACCTTTTTTATAGAAATTCTCATCAACACACCATGTGAACTTTCAGATTTTCAAATGTTTTTGGAGGAAAAGAGACATCTTAAATTTCCTGAGATTTCGGAATCCTATTGAAAAGTGGCACCTTTGTTTCAAGGGAGAACACTGTATATTGCACGTAATGCATTTCAGAGGAGATACAAGTGGCTCATTCCAGAAGTATTCATCATCCACAAAGATGATGGAAAAATGTCTGCCAAAAAGAAGCCTCTTGCTCTGTCAAAGATACAGCATGCTTAAAAAGAAGTTTTGTTTCCATGGTGACTGAATTTGGAGTAAGAACATCCCCTGCATCAGACATGGCTAAATCAAAAACCCAGTTGCTTTTGTTCATGCAGCAAGCTGGGTTTTTAACCCTGCCTCATCCAAACAAACATTTAATTAGTATTTTGCTCTCCCATTTTGCTGTGTATGGCTCCTCTTTGTAAATGAAGCAGGAGAAAGCAAGAAGATACAACTAAATATGAGAAACCTGATCATGCAATCTTAATAACTAGAAACAGCTCTAGTTTTCAATAGCATAACAGTATTTTTTTAAAAAAAACACATTTTAAACATATCAGCAACAAACTGTTCATTAAAGACAATTACCTATTATGCATAAGCTGATGGTGTATAAATCCTTCTTTACTTGCCTCACCTAACATATAAAAGCTAGCCTTCCCTCATACTATCAATCTCACATTTTTCTAAATAATGGGAAAAAAAAGGATTCTCAGCAGCCACCTTTGAAGGGATGGCTACCTGGAGCACAGTCAAATATAGGAAAGGGTGATTCAGAGTGAAGGTCCTCAACAGCCACATTTTGATCATCCACCTGTTAAAAATTCTCATCTCACCTATATCACAAAAACTGGCAATGGCTCCACTTCAATCAGTCAGCTAACTGCCATTCAGACTAATACAAGGCACTGGACTCAAGACAAAGGTCATTAGCTTGAACATCTCACCTTACGCATTGCCAAAGCACCACACAATGCAGAAGATTGTGTGAAGACAGCACGAGGTGAAACAGGAAACCATAGCTTTGTGTTGGAGCAGTACCAACAGAGTGACAGTGTCGTGGCTTTTCAGCACTGCATGGCTAGATGACAATGGGAAAAACAGTTGAATCCTTTGCTGCTCTGGGTACATACCTCTGGTGATCTCACACGTAGCATACCATTTTTGCCACTGAAATTGAAGGGCCAGTTTTAGCACTTGGGTTTTGGCTACAGTCACTGAAAGCAAAATGGGAACTGTATGGAAAGGGAAGAAAAGTCCATGATGGCTCAAAATAAAAAAAAAATAAAATAATTTTAAAAAAAAGTGTTTGAGATAGAGAAACCAGAGTTAACTTAAAAGTGTACTGACAGAGTTAGTTGCTCTAGCATTTCTGGCCAATGTTTGCCAAGTTGCACAATTCTCAGCACAGAGAAATTACTTTTTTCCAGCAAACTAAATGCTTCAGTACTTCTTTCTAGATAAAAGAAAGAATGCCAGCTGCAAGCAAGAAACCTAGTAAAACAATGGACATTGGATGTTTCCATCTAAATGTATCTGAAGGATCAGTCATCATTATCCAAGTTGCCCAACCCTTTCTAGTGTAAGGCCCTTTTGTCATTTATTTATGCCATTGCCAAGATTTAGGCTGAAAGTTTACATGCTGGGCGTATGCCTTAAACAATTTTTTTTTTTTTTTTTAATTTCGGCTAAAGCAATACAGCTGTTTCTGTATTAAAATGAAGAAACAGTACACTGCTTTGCCCACAATAAAAAGCTTTCAAACTTTGCCTTATTTGTTTCTAGCCACCCTGCAATTGAGAAGGCAACTCAAAGCTTTGGCAACTAGTGGCACTAGAGCAAGAACATTTTCTGCCATCTCCAGGAAAATCCACCCAAATTTGGCCACTTTACCAGCTTTGGAAAACAAAACCTCAACTGGTATGTGCCTATAAAAATAAGTATTCGAGATCCTTTTCCTGAAGTGTAGCGCTCTACTTTTTAAGGCCAAAGTGTAATAATGTTTTGTTGACTACTGTCAACAGCACTCTTCAGAGTCCCATGTTACATGCAACCAAGCAGGCAGAAGCCTAACACTGAATAAACCACATTTCTTTCAGATCACTTGCCTCTGACTACTTTTTCAACTGCACATTGCCCTGCCCATAAGTCTCACCCAAATGACTGTAGAAATAAACAAAAAGAAAAAGGCACAAAAACAATCAAGCCCAATTAGTTTGGAAATTCAAAAGGTTCTTCATCAGCTTCTGAAGATGTGAATTTTTCGCATCCAGTTTCAGCAGAACCTGCTATACAAGAAACAATTGAGACCTTATGTTCATTTGGAGCAGAGCAAAACTTTCAATTAAGTTTGTGTACAAAAGCTGAGGCTTTAAGTCCTTCCAAAAAATCATTTTCTTCTACTTTTCTTGAGTTAAATGAAATGTTTTCACTCAAAAGTTGTCGACAAACAAGCCTGTTTACTAAGTCAAATCTTGTGATATCAACAGTATAATTCTTCAGAAAGCATGATGATGACTCCTCTCAGCTCACTTAATGATGGGTGTCTAACAAGGTGGAACAAAGTAGCCTCTAGAGATTCCTGTTTCTCTCAGCTGGCTACTGAACGTAGCTAAGACCAGATACTTAATTTCTAGGCAGGAAAAGCTAATGAAATTAGTACTATCCAAAGGTTAATATTATTAAAACCACTGGATGTCAACTACTTCTGCTCCCAAAAGAAGGAACTGCGAGATGAAAGCTTGGTTCCTCACTGCTGCATGTGCTCATGGCCTTACATCAGGGATTCCAGCTGCAAGTATCAGCTTGACTTCTGTTACTTTCATCATACTTCAAAGTGTTTTCCTTAGAACTGCAACATAAAATACTTAAAAATACAGTAACAATTTATTAGCGCTGAGAAATGTTTCTGGATCCTGCACAGTCAGGGCCTGGAAGGAAGGGTTCTCACCATGTTACAAAGTGCAGAAAGGATCAGGGTGGGAATATGGCCCTTTTACAAGTCTCAGGCATGACTGTCATCTTTAAAAAGATAACAGAAAGGAAGCAAATAAAACCTCTTTCTTTAGACATGCCACTAAATGTGCAAGCATGTGCCACAAATCTGCTACAAGGGGCAAAACCAATCCGTCCTACTGGTTTGTGTTGGCATGTAGTAGTTTTGCCTCTAATTCCTACCAAGGGAGCTCAAGTTCTTCTGCCTCACAGCCTCTTTCTTTGATAGAGTTACTTGAGGTCCTTATGGCTGTCCACTTTAAACTGATAGCTGAACCTTTTGTTTTATATTCCAGGCCAAATAGTCCCCTGTAAGGGTGAATCCAGCATCAATATACCAATATATTTTGAGGTATACTTTATATCTGAAGTTGTTGCTCAGATAAAAACAAGCTTTGATTTTTACCATAATCTACTACACACATCCAGACTAGAAGCTCAAGGGTGTCCATTTCTTCCACAGTTTATGTTTAGTCTCATTAACTTAACAAATAGATGACAAAATAAATATATCTATTCAGCACAAATTGGGAAGCATCCTTTCAGCTTGCTTTCCAAATTTTCATAAGTTCCATGCACCTGAACAAGGAAATGAATACATAAAGCACTAGAGCTTAACAAAGTTTTCCAATTACTATGTTTTCCTCTTCAATCCTAAAACTGACATTTATGATTAAAAAAAAAAAAGTTGGTGTTATGAAAAGGTTCAAATACAGAAGAAAATATTTGAGATCTATTGTGCATAGGCCAAGAATTTTTAAAAATGAGATTGGGAGGAGAAGCACATTGTATTTTCAAATCAATTAAACCCAGTGGTCAATAGGTTAAAAATTGTTAAATAAGATGCCTGTTTGTACACGTTCTCTCCATGATTTACTTAGCACTTATGAAACAATAAGAGTTTACTAATACAATCACCAGAGCCTGTTACTGAAAGCACCCTTTACAACCTTCTGACAACTGGCCTTTCTGAAGGATGAGTAAAGGATGGCAATGAGCAATTTGGAAACAGAACATCATGTCACTCAGCCCTATCAAAACCCACGGACTGCAAGAAATTAGATGGAGTGCAGTGCCACATCTCCAGCAGCACTTCAGCCTGTTAGCATCTTGGCACAGGGAGCCAGCAATTCTGTATTAGCCATCACCTGTCCTGCAGATCCAAGAGTCTTTCCAGGCTTGCTGGTGCTCTCTTTCCAGTTATTCTGATCCCCAAAGCACTGTGATTTTCTGCCAATTTTGCATACACTGCTGTTTTCAGAAATTCCAGTTCAGTGTTTACACATGTTTCACAATGATCGCTCCTAACAAACATTGAGAGAGACAATATTATCATGTTTTAATTTCCTATGAACTGCTGGCTAAGACTACATAGAAAGTTGTGAGTGCCAGATGGTCTAATTTATTTTATTTATTCTTTCAGCATTTTTATAGAGCCATAGGCACTTTACACGTTTTGCCATTTAAAAGCATAAACACTTCACCATCACCCAATTCTGCCAGTTGCCTTGGTTATGACCTTTGTTATATCCTTGGTTACCAGTCAGCATCACAGGCTTGCCAGCACCATGGCTGAAGTACAGTAAAGAGAACTACAAATACCAAACTGTGAACACCTCTTAGACAAACTGACTGTCAAGCAAAGCCTAATTGATGGACAACCATCATTTTTAATGGGAAATCCTATCATTGGCTTTGGACAGTGAAAGTCAAGTATGCAAAGCACAACACAATCAGCAGCATTTACTTTTTCATGGCTCAGATAATGACTTCAAACACTTATAGAGACAAGCAGAAAGTCTGAGAGCTACTATTTTTATTTATCCTGTTGGCTGTAGCTTGGCTGACTCAGGAAGATGAGTTACTTAGATCAATCATTAATAAATAGGGGAAGGACCATCAGCTGAAAGTGTCTTGATAGCAGACAGGAAATACTGATACATTCCTATCTTTGAAGTATGTCTGTGAAGAAAGACTCTTTGTCAACAGCCAAATAAAAAAAGTAAAACAGAAAGTTATTAAAAGGACATTTGAATTTACAGCTCCAAATCAGCAAGCGTGGAAGTAGATACTTGAGTGTTTTTCTTAGCAGAGATGGGCTGGAGTGCTTCACTGAGGCAGGATCCACCTCCCCATCAAGGAATAGTGGAAATTGTTTACTAGTCTTTTTAATTTCAGGGTGTTTTTTTCTGTCTGAGAATTCCTGTGACAGATCCTACAACACAAAGGAAAAGCTGCTTTCCAGTCAGTTGCAGATCTAGCCAACATGAAAGTGGGATATTGGAAGCAGTTCAACATGCCTCATTTTTGGAAGAAAAAAGATTAAGGCAACTGTTGTGTTACTCACAGTTATATTTAATAAGAAATCCCCTAAAATCTCACTTTCTTCCCAGTGCCAGGCTTCCTGAGGCCCATTGTCCAAGCTGGTCCTCCTCTCAAGCACAACTTGCTCCAGAACTGTCCCAACCCTCTTGGTGTCCAGACCTCCTGCATCCTACTAACTCCAATCCCAAACAGTTTGTCTGCATGCTAATTTGGGGGCAACTAGCACAGAGGCTTAATCAGAAAAGTGTGACAAGCATTCCAGTATTATTAAACATTTCCAGTTATTTTACTGGTGATTTTAATTTGACTTTTTCTTCTGTCCTTTATTTTGGGACTTACTGAGCTATTAGATTTTAAAAAGTATCTAATGTAATGGAAAAAGCTGGGGACTACTTCACCAAGATCAAAAGCCATGAAGAGACTCTGGTTTTATTATTTATTATGCCATTTAGGTTCTCCTCTGTCACCCATGTTGCTCAAGTCACTTTACTGTACATTTACCCGATAGAGAATTACTTCTCTGCCATAAGACAAAGCAACATGAAAACACAGGCCAGTCACTCAGGTGAAGGAAAAGCTTCTACTTTGTTTATATGGAAAAAGGTAATTTGCAACAGCCTTAACATGTGAAATATTCTGGATCAGATAACATAGTCAGCAACCTATGCTCCTCCGAGGCCAGTAACTCTTGTTCAGCATCTCACCTAGGAAGAAATCAGCATCTCACCTTGGCTATCTGAAAAAAGTGCTAATTAACTAAAACTCTGTTTTGAAAAAAGAGTATCTGCACAGGAGAGTTTGGCAAATGTTTTTTTCTGCAGCACTTAATTTATTTGAACAAAACACAGCATTTCAGCTTTAATTACACTTTGACCAGCTATACTGCTGCTTCCCAGGGAACTACAAAACTGCAGCACAGAAGCAGCCATACTGGCTGGATGAAATTTCTCTTCCTCCTCTCCACCCCCACCCACCCTCCCACCCCCCCTGCTTTTTTTTTGGAAGCAATGTAAAAGTCAGCTGTTTGACCGGACTTTTCTTTATGTAGAAATATCATTACTCATTTGATAGATGATTGGAAGGAGTTTTCCAGGCAGGCTAATTCAAAGTATTGTGTAGGTGTTATTTCTTAGACTTTTCATGTAAACATCACTGGGAAGAGTAGAGAAGTAGGACAGAGAACATTACCTTCCCAGCTCAAACCATACACTCACAGGTGAGTACCTGGGTTATAGGGGGGAAAGAATTTTTTCTTTTTTAATGTAAAGACAGCACTTAAAAGATTCTCAGTGTAAGCACTGAGCAGTTATTTAGATATTACCAAGGTTACACAGTCATGGAGAATGGAGTGAGGAGAGCAGCGCTGAGAATCTGTCTTCATGCAATACACGAAGGATGTTTTAGGGGGGCAGTTTCTAGACAAACTGCACTTGAGCCTGGCTGTTATTTATTCAGGCATCCTGAAAACATCCTTCATTTGCCATGTGGGGGGAGGCAGAGGAGTGCAAGTAACATCCCTGGGTTTGGAGCCAATAGGGTGATGGCTGAGGCTTCTTCCTCTGCTTCATATTTGTGGCTCTGGGAGGAGATGAGACTGGCACAAGCTGATTGTAGGAGAGTCTCAGAGGCACTGACAAAGTGCTCTTAGCTTCGTGAGACAGCTCCCAGCACCTGGCACTGCAGGGTCTCAGTGGTCCCCACTGTCTCATCTACTAAAGAACACCCAGTGCAGGATTCCTGAGGATCTCTTACCCAGCTCCCGGATCGTACTTACACCACGATGGAAAATTAATTAAGGCAATACTCAAAATTGCAGAATGGGAAAATATTATTCACATTACTAATATTACAGTGGAATTGTTTTCTTTCCCTTTCAAAAATCCCCAGATACTCCATGGGCACTAAGTTCACGATCTTTCCCACTGTAACCTCAGTCTGAGTAATGCAGCTTTGCATATGGGGCATTTCCCACAACTCAAGGAGCTGAAGTCATCCTTGCCTCCTGGCATAGCCCAACACAAAATCCACAGCTACCAGAGCTTCGGGATGCTTGCAGTTCTTGTGAATGTGGCATTCTGCCTTAGGAAGGGAGATGACATATCACACAGTTACGCTTTTGACAACCAGATCTTCCCCTAGTGTGGGTATAAAATAGTGGGCCAGGCAGACAGACCTTGGTTCTGCTCCTAATAAAAAAAGCTACCTCTCCCACATGAACCTCTCTCCAAGGACAATGAGGAGGCATCACCTCCCCAGAAATGCCATGTCCTCACTCCGCACTAGGACATTTCTTCAGTATCCATTATATATGGATCAAGTTTGAACATACCATTCGTGTCTGCCTGCCTTCAAAACTCAGGGTGACATTACAGGAGAAACAAACAGTAGAAATGACAGTTCATGACAAGCGGCCAGGCTGGGGCAGGACTCGCACAGGGAAGAGGGCAGTGTGGTGGAAGGGGGTGTTCCTGGGGCGCGCACACTGCGCGTCCAGCCCGTGCGTGCAACAGCCCGCCCTACTTCTGCACAGCAGCGTGCCAGCGCTGTGCAGCTCTGGGTGCCCTCTAGTGACTTGCTCACAGGATAACCCTCTTCCAGAATGAATTTGGCAGCTGAATGCTCTCCTTTCGGAGAGGCAGCTCTGCTGATCCAGCTAGCAGTTGATTTATATGAATTCAGACATGGTTTTCCTATGTTTTACTAACTACACATTAGCATTCACTCTCCATTTTTAGAAAAAGAAAAAAGATATTTCCCATCAGCAGAAGCCAAATCTACAGATCACAAAACTGGGCAGAATTAACAGATGATGAAATGCTCTACCCACTTTTGTGCATGCTGAAATCATTAGTGCTCATCTTTCTAGCAAACGTTTCTCAGCAGTGAACTGAAATGTTTTCAATCAGATTCTAGATTTTTGTTACATGCAGAAATTATTGCTCACCTGTCACATTTCACCCCAGTTTACCAGTTTTGACAGATCATCTTGGGAAAAGCACCTCTGTTACAGAGTAGTGCTTCTACTCAAGAGCTTCCACCCTTGAACATTCAGCCAGGTCTTTAATCCATGTCCCCTCTATGTAGACAAGGGGCTCTGGGTTATTCCAACAAAATCACTCTGTGTTCTTTTTTTTCTTTTAGTCCCTGAACATTTGCAGGACGAAAAGATAGTTTTGGGTCAGCCTCCTGCTTCCCTGATACCTTCATTGTGCCACAGCTGTATCAGACACTCCTACGAGCCTGACTGTTTAAGCATCTATAAAGAAAACTCATAGTATTAAACAGCTGCACAAACACCTCTTGGGATATTTCAAAACCAGCCTTACATGTAAAATTTCAGTCACAGAATGAGCTTCAGTTTTCACTATGTCAAACCTCATTATATTCTGTTCTCACAAATGGTGGAATAATTTATCTTGTCACAGTCTGATGAGACTCCAGTGCCAATGTTCCCCTGACCCACATACTCCCTTCTGAGCCATTTCAAGGAAAGAATCTGAAGACCTATATTTTTTAATTACTTTATAGCATGTGATTAAGATAACTTGGAATAAACTCAAGGGAAAATGAGGGCAGAAAAATTAACTCTTGAGAAAACCACAAGTCGCTAGCATGAAGTGTACTCATTTCTTAAGTTAAAAAAAGAAAAAAAAAAAACCAAACCCAAACCAAAAAATTAAACGTGTTGTGACTCATCACCTGGCGTTGCCTCCCCAGCCTGAAAGCCAGGCTGTACCATTTAATTTTTTGACTTCCTAGAAATTCACATTTGAGTTTGAAGTCTGTGAGCAAGTTTTAGCTTCCAGACAATCATATTAAACCACAGAAGCCAATACCTCTCATTCAAGCTCATGGTATTTAAAATCCTTACACAGGATGTGATTAGAGTCTGAGCTGGGGCCAGTGCTTCTAGTGGACACATAGACCACTTTAAGTGACTCATCTTTACATCACATTCTCCAAAAGTCTCATTATCCCTTTCCAGCTCTGCTCAGCTGTTTCTACCTTCACAGGCTGGATTATTTCCAACAGCTGCCCATGGCTTGTCTACTGTAGATGTATGATGTCCACCTCCAGCTACTGACTTCAGCTCACAGACCAGATGTCTTTTTCTTGCTTTTGGTGAAGTAACATAGAAATGGTATTTTCTCACTAATCATTCCTGTTTCATTTGTACATTTGTGGCAATTCCCTCCTCGGGGGAAC
>VZTL01077727.1:0-11311 GCA_013400535.1 Scopus umbretta
GGTTTTGTTTGTTTGTTGTTTGTGGGTTATTTTTTCCTGAACTGGTTTCAAGAATTGGAAAGTTTAGCTGAACCCTTACAAAGACAGCTGTAACCATTCTTCCAGAACAGATGACATATGAGATTTACACTATTTTTTTACCCAAGATCATGTACAAGTGCCTTGGAAAAAAACAGAATTTGAAAATCAGTTCCAGTCTGTTCTTAAATCAAAAATTGAACTGATAGTTTAATCATAATTAGATCCAAATAGTACCTCTAACGAAACCAGAAGACTTGTGAATTTTCAGTTCTAAATCAGCTATTTTTTTGTAGAATGAACAATAGTGTATTAAATACTACAAGACCAGTTAAAGGTTGAATATTTGTTCATTTTCACCAAAATGCTGCAAATATATTTCCAACTATTACTATTACCACCTGTGGTAGGTTAATCTTAGCTGGCTGCCAGGTGCCTAGCAAGCTGCTTTCTCACTCCCTCTCCTCGACAGGGCAGGGGGAGAAAATAAGATTAAAAAGTCATGATCAAGTTGAAGGCAGGGAGATCACTCACTAATTTCCATCATGGGCAAAACAGACTTAAGTTGGGGAAGATTAATTTAATTTATTACAAATTAAATGTAGGATAGGATAGTGAGAAACAAAAACAAAACTAAAACAATCTTCCTCCCCCTGCCACCCAGTTCTTCCCAAGTTCAACTTTACCTCTTCAGTCCTGACCCTTCTGCCTTCTCCCCAGCCCAGGCAGCACAGGAGGCATGGTAAGTAGGAGTTGTTGTCAGTTCAGAAAACTTCATCCCTGCCACTCCTTTCTCCTCACACTTCTCCCCTGCTCCAGCCCAGGTCCTTTCCATGGAGTACAGTACTTCAGGAACAGACTCTCCAGCATGAGTCCCCCATGGGCCACAGTTCCTGTCACAAAACCTCCTCTTGCATGTGCCCTTCTCCACTGGCTGCAGTTCCTACCAGGAGCCTGCTGCAGCATGGGGTCCTCCACAGGCTGCAGTATGTATATCTGTTCTGATGTGGTCCTCCATGGGCTGCAGGGGGACAACCATCTTCACCATGGTCTCCTCTAAGGGCTGCATGGGAATCTCTGCTCTGGTGCCCAGACCAGTTCCTCCCCCTACTTCCTCACTGACCTTGGTGTCTGCGGGATTGTTTCTCTCACATTTTCTCACTCCTACCTCCCACAGCTGCTGCACAGCACTTTTTATGCTGCCCTAAATATGTTATCACAGAGGTACCACCAGCATTGCTGATGGGGCTCAGCTTTCTCCAGCAGTGGGTCCATTTTGGAGCCAGCTGGAATTGGCTGTGCCCAACACAGGAACAGTCCCTAGTCTCTTCTCACAGAGGCCAACCCTGCAGCCCCCCGATACAAAAACCTTGCCACACAAACCAAATACATTACCATAATTTGAACCAATTTAAAATTGCTTAACACTCTCAAAGAAAGCTCATATCTCAGGTTTACATGCTTCCTAGGGTTTTCTGTAAGACAATGTTAGTGATTTCTGCAAACACCTGGGTTCAAACCCAAGCTATCATGCTCTTTTTTTAATGGCTAGAATAACTTTGGGCATAGAGGTAGAAAAAGGCTTCCATCAGAGCAGAAAGGTTCTCTAGCAAAGCTACAACAAAAGCCAAGAAAAAAAAAAAAAGTATTTGAAATGGAGCTTATTAAGTTTCTGAGAGGAAATTTATAAAGTACTTGCTGATATCATGAGACTGAACACCTTTTCTCTGTGTGCTATACTATATCTTTACTGTAAATCATACAGTTTACACGTGCACAAGTAAAGATGGCACAGATAGCTGGGGAATTTAAAAATCCCTTAGTTAATCAAAAGTTAAATCGAGGAGTTGGGTTCGAACAGAAGGTTTCAAATTTCTGTGCGTGTGAACAGCAAGAATGAGGCAAATTCCTGATGACTCTGGAACCACAGTTTAAGATAATACTTATGCTACATAAATTGGCATTTCACCCTTCTTTTCCCACAGGCCAACTGCCTTTTCCTGCTCACACAGTCCTGTGGTGAATCTGATTGAGAATCTGATCTGAGTTAAAATTAATCTGGGGGAAGAAAAAAAAAAAAGCAGTTTTAGCTCTGATTGGTTCCCTGATCTAGTTCAATGAGCAGTGGCACAAACAGTTCTGCTAGCCCAAGGGAGGAAGCAAAGTGGGGTGAGAATAAGCTGTCAGGTAGAGAAGGAGGTCAGGACTACTGCTTAAGGCAGCAGTGCTAGCTGACAGTGTATTTGAAACTGCAGCTTGAAGTGTTTCATATTTGCATTTTTTTCATCAAAACCAAATCTTCATGTTCTGCTCTTGATTAATTCTGATGTTCCCTGAGAAAGGACTACAGTATGAATCTTTACTTATGAATACTTAAAAAGCATTAGCCAGATGTTCTGCTTTCTTGAAAAGAACAAGGTTTATTAAAGAAAACAAAGGTGAGGTCAGTATTTACAACAGAGGGGCAATGAAAATGACCTTAGACCAATACAAAAAAAGCTAAATAAAATCATAGTGCTCCATCAGTTCAGACCAACAATCTTTATAGCCTAGCTTGTAGCTTTCGGCAGCTCTTGTCATTGAATATTGTGGAAAATTACGTCTCATAAAATACCCTATTTTTAAAGGTATTAATGTGATATTTGAATAGTTTTGCAGGCCACTGCACACATGTAGCTGTTAGACATGTAAACTAGCTGTGCAAGAGCAAATCAGTATTTTGATCCGTACTGGGTATAACTTCTAAGGCAGTGATGTTTCCACATAAGACTAAGATTAATTTTATGTAGCTATAAACAGCGAAGACTCAAACAAACCAGCCTTCTGTTGGAAAACCAGTCAGTTGAATGTACAGCCTTGGATTCATAGAATGACTGCTGCGCTGCAGATTACATTAATTTAGAGCTGAAAGTCAGTAGATATGCAACAACTATTGCATTTCATCTCTACAATGCTGTGAAACAGCAGTTGAAATGAGGTAAGGATGCAGCAACATGTCGTCTATCAGTATTTGCTATCCTGTGACAAAAGATCACTTACATGGAAAAGAAATCACCTACTTTTTCACATTCATGGATCATAGACTCCAATTAAATACAAATAGCTTCAAATATTCGGCAGGTAAGAAGACTTCATAGGTATTGCTTAAGAAAGCTAATTGAGGAAATAAATTCCAGGTGACCAACTGATTGTTCTGGTTGTTTTGATGGGCAGTATTAAAAAGAAATAGTATTTGCTCAACTGTGCAGCAACAGAGAGCATTTCAGAATCCTGCGCTTACAAGGCAGCAAGATGTGATGCTTTGTTATAGCTGTCAACAATTTGCTGCATTGCAGGCTAATAGTAGTGGTTTAGGACAGCAGCGTTAACGCTAGTGTTCAAAGACTCAGTCATTAACCAGCACAATCAGGTTCTAAAATAAGATATTAACTGAACACAGGGGAGAGTTAAAATGTAAAAAAACATTAACAGACAATGTTGAACATTAGTAGATTTCTGCTAGGTCTTTACTTCTCTTATTACAGCAACATAACAAAATCAGAAGCAGACTTTTCATGTAGCAACATCCGCAATTACTTATACAGTTGGACAGATTAATACAACAAAGAAATAGTAGATATCTATTTCTGCTCTGTCTTTTACACATGCATACAGAAACACCCATTCAAAAACACACATATGCATTTTGCTTAATAAATCCAAATACTCCTCAATATCCATGGTGCCTGATACCTATTTGTAGCTTGCTTTTCAATATTTAACATCTGCTTCATTAGAACAGATTAGAAAAAAAAAAACAAAACAATAAAAAGAATGAATGCTGCAAAACTCTGTAAAAAGATATAAACAATCAGATTTTGTTTCCTGACTGAAAGCATCAACTATTTGATTCTTCTAAACATTGATATTCAACAAGAAATTTTCTCCTTCCCACCTCTAATTTTTGGTAGCTATATAGCAATGAATAAAGATTTCAAGAACACATATACAGAGGCACAGAAAATCACAGCATAACTTTATATGATTAAGGTTGAAAAAAATCCTGATTAAAAAACATCTCCTCTGTACTCCTTATTTCCATACGGATTTCCCTGAAACTCCTTTTTTGTCACTGGGCTTTTTGGTGAACTAAAATTGGTCTTTGGAGCCAGAGGTTCCCAAAATTGCACCAAAATTTCCATAAACCCAACAAGTCCTTTTAATAATTTTAGTGTTGTAGGAGCCCAAAGTGTGTTCTAATAGTCCTATCACTAAACTTAATTACTCAGTTTTCCACAGCTAGTGCACAATGCCTATTATCTTCATGACACGAACTTGAAAATGCCATTCATATAGTGCTTTTGTCCCTAGAATATTACATGTACATTCAACAAAGTTATGGGAAGGCTCATGTACAGAAAGGGTAAAAAAAAAAGCTTTGAAGTCAGTCAGTTGCTAAATAGTTTGTTGGCTTTAAGGGACATACTGTGATCACTGAACCAGAGGTACAATCCTGTACCACTAAATTGAACCCTTCCTATCAGAGGTCCCTTCTAACTTGTAGACATGTTGCTGCCATCTGTTTTTGTCAGGGGTGGACAGTATATGGGAGAAAATGAGCCTTGCCAATTTGCACATACAACATAAAAGAATTTGTCATGTATAGGTCATTGCAGAGTATGATATTATTTTTCTACCTGGGTGATTAAACTGGAAAATAACATTAATCAGTCAGCACTGATTAACTGAAAGTATGATGAAAGACTTTTTTTTTTAAAAAAAAAAAAAACAAAAAAAAAAACCTGAAATTAACATAAAGAGATTTCAGAACAACATTATCTGTGATATTTGGAAATTTTGTTTCTTGGATTGCTTTGGTAGAAAGCAGAGTTTGGGAGTGAAGGGACTGCAACAGGGATTGCTGGAACAGTCTGGAGGCTCTCATGCTGAGGTGATGGCTTATGAGAAAAGGATAGACTATGAACGGGAGGGTTTCGTACTAAAGGGACTCCTTAGTGGTAGGAAGCATGAAGGATTAGAGATGAGAGGTATATCTCTACTTTTGTTTTCATATTGAAACTTTCTATGCCATCAAAGATCCCAGGCATTTGCAATGGAAGTGAGCCAGCACCCAGGATATTCTTGGCTTTCAAATCTAAGTGATGGTTTTGATTTGCTTTTCCAAATTGGTTAAATGAAAGCATTAGGGAAGAATCCTTCTTTTCGCCTCACCTGGGGGCCTGAGCACCTCTCCCTAAACTCTTGAGCAAAGCAGAAAAAGTAAGAAGCAGCATGGCACAGTAGTTAAGCTTCAACCTAGCTCTTCAAGACTAAGCATATCTCACCCTTTATCTTTGTAGATAACGTTCAGAGAAAAAGAAAAAACTTATGGGAAGACAGTCTATTTCTCCCTTTCTCCAAAGAGGACAATCAGTCCAATGAACAATTTACTCTTGGATTAGGTAGGAAGTCTACTCCAGATTCGAGTATTTGCATTGTTATTTCTCTGCTACAGCTGAATCAACGGGCTTACAGGTGAGTCAGCTCAATAAAACAGGTTAGACATGAAAAAAGAAAAAAAAAGATGGAATCTTTCTTTCAAGGTAATTTTTCAATGTTATTTCTTTCAAAATTTTTTCTTTCAAGTATTTCTTTCAAGGGTCCAAAGAAGGAAACTGATACTGATTCATACATCTTAGGCTTTTTACTTACTGTACACTACATTCTGTGCTGTTTCTTTTGGGAGAAGCAATACAACATAGGGATGATCTTCATAATATTTTGCTCATATAAGAAAAAACACCAACTGATTCTAATCCCATGCTTATTGCACTCCCTCTCCCATGTTTGAATTGTTGGGGTTTTTTTCACATTAAACAAGAAAAGATTAACATTAACACATTTGATGGTTAATTTAATTTGATGATAACCATGAACACCGAAGGGGATGGCTCACAAAAGCAACAAAGAAGTTAGTGTTGCTTGGATTATTGTGTATTTACTCACATATATATGGAAATATCTTCTTGGAAAAAATACAATGGAGGGATTTTATAGGTAGTGTCTATTTAATTCTTAAGGTGATTCCATAGAGTAAATTCCAAACAGAAATCCAGTAACACAACTTCTGAGGTGTGTCATAAATCACCACTACTAGATTCATGAAGACGTACAGTAAGGAATCAAACACCAGAACCTACAAAGGCTACCACCACCATTTGCCATTTGCTGCCTTGAACACGTATTTTCTTTCCAAATGTGGTTTTCTTTCCCGAGGCCCTGCTCTATTCCTGAATTTTATGATAGTGTTTAGTAGTGAATATGACATTCATTTTCTTGCAGGCAATTTTCAGATTAAATCTCATCTATAATGTAATATTTTCATGCTTGTATTCCTGAATTACTTATCCAAAGTGGAAAAAAAAAATCAGAAATGTAAATCCAAATCAGTACACGTACTTTAATTCAAAACTCATGCCATTAGTGCATATAAGGATTTTCAATACAATCTTTACCCTGAAGGTATTCTTAGGTATTCTACCCTCTGCTCATGCAAAAGGAAAGCGTATGTGTGGCAAAAGACACCAGTGCCTTTTGCTGTCTGTTGGTGAATATGCAGTAAATGTGTGAACCCCTGGCTCTTGCTGTTCTGTAAGAAAGTCTTTATATAGAAAGATGTTGAAAGTGAGAGAGATGTGCTGTTTTCCCTCATTACTAGGCCTAATCTTTTTGTTAAACTCCTCTTGAACTATGACCTTAAGGATACTGCTCTAAAGTAACTCCATGAGCCTTCCCTAGTCCACATTTCAGACTCTCAAACCTCACTGTCATTGCAGGAGTTGGCACATCTTGGGAAAAATAATGTTAAATGTTAGGAGATGGGTTTCTCAGTCAGGTCTGGAAGCTGACATGGCCAATTTACATTTCTGACTATAAGAGCTCAAAGAGAAAAGGAAAGCTTTCATCATACTTTTGATAATTTGTGGTGTCCAACCCCATGTCTTTAGCTGATTATGATATGCTATCATCTGGAAAAAGCCTATGGAAATCTGTTTCTTGTGAGGTTACCTCTTCACCTTTTCGAGCTGAGTCAAAAAGCCTCAAACTTTGAATTTGCTGGAATGAACTCAACATCGTACATACGTGTGAATAAAATATTATCAAAATTATACTGTAGATTGAGGGTAGCCATTTCACAGAGTAAAACAAGTGAAGAAATATGTTAGTGTCAGTAACAAATATGAATATTTGAATATTGGTATCAGAAGCCCTAATTCAAAAGCCCTCCATTAGCTTGTGCTATTTATAGTAAGACTAAAAACAAAAGGCACATAGAAAGAAATTAAATTTGGAAAAAAAGAATCAAATCTAATTTGATCAAATAGTTGATTACTCTTTTCCTTTAAAGGTAAAATCTGTGAAAGTGTTAATTATTATTTAACCTTCTATTTCATCTGAGCATTCTGCAGCCAACTTTATAAAGGGCATGGGGACTTAATTTATCCAGTGAGGAACTATCTTCACTCAGCAGAGAGGAGTAAAGGTTCAAGGACACGTTTCCTGGCTCAGTTTGTCCAGCTCATCTGGTGTCAAGGGAACAAAAATCTCCCACAATTGCTTGAAGGCATACGGATATCCAAATTAGTTCCTCTACCTCCCTTTTGATAACCTCAGTCTAGGGGACATTTCAAGGATGGGGGAGATTATGAGCAGAGGAAAAGCCAGATGACATGCTTCAGTGATACTTCAATGATGTATGTTCCCTAGTGAGCTGAAGTGAATCAAATGAAAGTTTGTTTGAATTTGTTAAAAATTGACCTTAGAAACTGAAACAAATTAGAGAACATTTCCCATTAGACTTACTTCTTGGACTTCTTATTTTTAATTATCATGCATTTCAATAGTATTGAAAGTCTCCATTCATTGCTTATGACCCTGCTACATAAAGGAAATTGTTTGTCCTTTTACTGTAGACAGTGTGTCTGTAAATTCTACTAGTTTATGCTCATGAACTTCAGTGTAGTAACAATGGTGAAGGCATTGAATTTGAACCAAAATGATCAGGGGACTGTATTTTGCTGCTCCAAACTAAATTGGTTATACATAAGTTGACAGAAACTCTCATGGATGTGAAAAAGAAGTAAATAATAATTAATACCTTACTCTCTTGTTCCTAACACAAGTTGTTGTGTTTAAAATGCTATTTTTTTTTCTTAATTACATACATGTTAATTGTAAAGGTATTGCATATTTATGTGCAAACAACATCTATTTAGTGATCAGCTGGATTTGGCCATGGGTAAGCACTTTAAAATGTATTGCAGTCTTAAAACCCATTCAAGTTCAATATGATTAGATTCTGATCTGATCTTTAGTGGATAAATCTAGATTTCTTGAAAAAATATCTAGTGTACACTATTTGCCATCACAAGCTTAATTCAGAATTCAAAATCTTCACATCAACCATCAGATATAAAACTACACAGTGGTTACTTGTGACAGAGCAAGTAAAAGAACAGATATTCCCAATTTTAAAATACTGATAGTGCATCACATAACAGCTTTTTTTCCCCTACCTAATACAAAAGGTACTGCTCAGGGTTTTTTAAAAAGAAGACTTTTGAAATCAAGCACAAACACTTTTATTTTCAGGGTAGGTCATCCATATTGTTCTTAAAATGTGTATGTATTCTGGAAGTATAAGACATAGACATAAATGCAAAATAAACCTACAGCAATAGTAACAGTGTCAACAAAATAAAAAAGAATCCTGGTGACTAACATTTTCTGAAGTTTGGAAAATCTTGATTCAGTCATTGTATCTTTGGAGATAAAAGCTGCAATATTTGCAATGTGGTCACACAGGATGCATTCAAATGGTTTAAGATGTCTTTGAAAAAACATGGGTAGGCAGGCTTATTCAATTTGGTCAAAAGTACAGTACAGAGGCTGGGGTCACATGCCTGTTAGGAACCTGGTGTAACAGGGTGTGTGAATGATGGGAACTGGAGATGTCAGACACCTGTTCCTGTACGAGGGACAACATCAGAGGCTGAACAGTCAGTTGAGATGAGAGGAGACAGCACCAAGTCCAAGAGGTGAAGCAAAGCCTTGCCCAGGCATTGCAGTCAAATCAAAAAGGCACAGAATTTATTAAGTTAAGGTTTGGGATAACAGGTAGTTGAAAGATTGAAGTTGAAGAACTACAGTGAAAGTATGATAAGGAAACAAAGACAAGATAGACACTGTGGCTACAGCCAAAGGAAAGAACAGAGTTTCTGGTAGATGACAAAATGTCAAGAATATTTTTTTCACGGGCATTCTGCTGGTTTGGAATCAAGCTTTGCTTGGGAAAGGCATTACCTGTGCAAAAATATTAAATTTTCCTTTTCCCAGACAATGTATATATATGTATAAATATTTAGATAAGAGAATGAACTGTTTGGGAATCTGCTTTGAGTGAACAAATATAACTGAGATACTTGATGTATTATCAAGGCAAACTCATACAGAATCTCATTCTCAGTTTATGGGAATTGAGAATGGTCCTGGATAGAACCATCATCAAGAAATTTTCAGGAACAGAATTAGACACTACCAATATATATGATATGTAGGTAGACTGGGGGATATTTCTTTTTTCAGCAACCCCTTCACCTTCAGATAAACAGAGAGCAGTAAGTCTTCAAACACCCTGTTAAAGGTCCAAAGGGGTGGAGTTTGAGTGTGGTGGGTTTTGTCCCCCAGAAAGTGGAAATAATTAAGATGACCTGCATAGTTCACCAATGAGTTAATAAAGATGCAGTCTAATTAAATCATAGTCTTTACATCTTGTCTTTCCTTTCATGTCTGGGACAAAACCCAGTTCTGGTACATTTTGTACGCTCCCCTGAAGAGAAAGAGTTCCATTGCATTTTAATGGCTACTTTCTGCAAACTTTGCCTTTGAGTCTTTGTAAATCTATGTCATTCCTCTTTTACTGAGCCGTCAAAAGATATGTACCTTGTAATGAAAGACGTGCCCTTTGAGTGATTTCACAAGAGCACCATCCTTTATCAGGATGTTGTGTTAGGGTGCAATTGTGGGTAAGATGGAGCATAGTCATACTGATTCCAGCGTCCTTGCTACCCAGGGGTTGCTTTCAGAGTGCTAAAGAGATGAAAGAGGCAATCAAGAAAGAGATTCCATTTCACTCTCTAGTGAAGGAACATTCAGCTTGTTTTTGTGCAGTGTGTTTCTGATGACTGCTGACACATGAATAAGAGAGACCTTAAGGCAAGTCCACATCCTCTCATAAGATGTAACAAAGGCCACAAGGCTGGCTCACTTTTTTCTTACCATCTGACTTCATTCCACTGGCATTCTAAGTAAAGCACCTCATAAGAACAAAATTTGTTACAAGAAAAAAGTAGAACTAAGCCAGGAGGGAAAACTCTTCATAAAAGAGGAGGTACAGGAACTTGGCAGGAATATAGACAGCTGCATTTTTGTCCTGCTTGCTTAATAGTGTAAACAACTTTTGTTGGTTGGCTTTGTATGTGACCATTCAGGAAATGCTCTATATAGACAATGTATCTTGTCAACCATTTCCTGTGTGTGTAAAATGTAATTCGTCACCCCGTGCTGCCTTGGCAGCAGCCTTGTAAAGAACACACTGAATTAATGAATATTTCATAAAGATGTGATTTATTAGCATTCCTCTGCCTTTGCTTTGAAAAAGATCCATCCTTCAAAAGCTGAGTGCACAAAAGCTATCTGCAGGTATGGAAAGTAGACTGAACACCCTGAAGACAAAACCACGATTTCTTAATAACCTCGGGGTCGTATAGACTTTAGAAGAGATATTTAGTCAATCTTGTATTAATATTTCAGATGGTAAAGAAATGCAGTACTAAGCTATTATACTGAATTTGGCTGTCAGAACCATGAGCTATCACAAAAAAAATTATTACCAACTCAGAATTTTTCAGTTTCATATATTTTGATGAACATATAACAAAATAGGTCACAGCATAGTACAAATACCTCTGGGCCTTCTGAGCTACCCACATTTCCATACTGCTATAGAGCACTTTTCCTTGCCAGAACCCACCAGCAAATCTATGATATGCACAGATTATGAAGTTGTATGTACCTGTGCTTTTCTCCTAACCACTAATGCCCTTGGGTACTATCTAATACAACAACTGCTGTAACAAGTGTTCTTTTCCTACAGTTGCAAATATTAATTATGTTCAATTAATATGCATAATCGTACATCTTACACAAAGACGTTGTTCCTTTTCTGAGAATTTGAAGACTCTGACACATGTTG
>VZTL01077735.1:4803-16604 GCA_013400535.1 Scopus umbretta
GGATTTTCATCATGTGTACAAGGGGGTTCTGTACCAGCAGTGGGAATGGGGCTGCATCCTTGGAGGGGGTCACGTGCCCAGATGGCAGCAGCTGGGGAGACCAGGAATCCAGGTGCAGCCACTGGCTAGGCTGAGAGTCTCAGGCCAGGTACTGGAGGGATCCATGCTGTGTATCTATCTGTATGCACATTTTCCACTAATGGACCTTCATCCTGACCAGCCAGCCAGGGGAACAGGATAAGGCTGTTGGTGCTGGTTTTGTTACTTTGAGTACTGAGTGTGTCTGTATGTCGTGATCTTTTGGCTGTACAAGTATGCTTGGGGGTGTGCCTACTGCAAGTAAGTGCTCAGCATCACACCTGGTCAGACCTGGGGGCATGGAGCTGCAGCAACCTCACCTGTATCACGCTAATTCAGCAACCCTGAACACCTACCTCCCAGCAGGTGGCAGAGCACAGATACTTGTACAATATAGCATGTCCCCAGACATAGTTATTTGGGTCACGTTGGCCTGCAGGTCTGACTTTAGTTGGCAACAATCAGATAAACAACTCTTGAAATACTTGTGATCCAGCTCACTTTTTAAAATCTATACAGATAGGATAAATTTTTTTTCCATTCACTCCTTTATTTCCCCCTTTCTCCACTAACGCATGAGTTTGCGTTAACAGTGAACAGAATATACAACAAATGATGAGCAAGATAGTTAACTTCATTGTTGATATACATGCTTTAAAAAGACGACATTTTCAAGACAGAACTACAGAATTCACTTCAGAAATCTAAAAAAAAAAAACCCCAAAACCTCTTGAAAGGAGTTGGTTTTCCTTGGAGTTGCTTTATTCCAGATATTAGGGTATTAAGTAGCTTTGGCTCCTCAGGCAAGGCCTCATCTTCTCTTCCCACAACTCTTTGTATATTACACAGTTCAGCATATGAGTGGTCTGTTTGCAGAAGAAAAGCATATAAAGGGAGGCTTTTTCCTTTGTTTTTAAAAAAATTCTACAATATCACTCTGCTTAGGATATAGGGATACAAAGATACAACAGTAAACACTCTATATCTGTTTGGAAAATTGCAGGGTAGTGATGCTTTTCCATGAGAGCCATTCATATGAGCAGTGAACTTAATAGTGAAACTGAAAAAAGCTGATTTAGATGTGGAAATAGAAAGCTGTAGTCTCCTACTTGGAAGAAAGACAGACTAGGATCTGTGTAGTTCATAATGAAGCAAGATATTGTCTAAAGAATCTTTATCCTTTCCTAGAAAGCAGAGTTTGAATATGCATTGTAAAGTCAAGTGAGACTGTTTTATTAAAATACATGATTTGCATGTTTTAATGTTGATATTTTTGGTTTTGTTGCATAAAATCACAATGTCAGAATATATAATCTGAACAACGAAATTGTGGGGAAAACCGACAACGTTTGTAAATGTCAGTATCCTGGGTAGGTAAACTGTCTTTGGTAAGTCAGCACCTATGCAGACACATAGATTTGTGGAACAGAAATACTTGTAAATCATACAAAAATAAGTATAACCATATGAAGAAGGCATAAAGGTAAACTGGCTGAAAAGGCCTAGCACAAAGTTTTCCTGTCATCAGGGAACTCCTCCTGGTGATAAGATACTGCTTCTGGGCCCTGAACTGCCGTGCATCCACTTACCAGAGCTGGAACAGAGTGAAATAGCGAAGAGAAGATTATTCTAATGAACAGGCGTTCCCTTGCTTTTTTTCGCCCCCTCTTGCTCATGTCTAGAACTCTTGTGCGAAATGGTATGGTTGTCATCACCCCCAACAGTAATCATCTACTAGGAGGTTCTCAAAGTACATTGTCACTTCTTGGGCGTAGGCCTCTTCAGTTTTGTTTAGTATTTCACATGTTTTTATGACAAATTAGTCTGTAAAGTCAGTAAATTTGAATAAGCTAATGATAGTGTCTTCCTCAGACACTTCTGTCTACTGACACTATGAAAGCTATCTCCCTACCTCAAAGGATAGTCTGGTGATTACTAAGGCAGCTATTGCATTCTTTAGGCCTCTCATTTGACCTTAAGGGAAAATACGGTTGGGACTCACATGTTCTTTCTTTGCCAGTTGCAGGTCAACTTTTTTAACTCTGGAGAACATAATCTAGTGCTTATATAAGAAAGGTCTAAACATAAAATGGCTTTTTTGTATATTACTAGGAATCTTAGATTAGACTGAAATGAAAAGTCGTACAAGCATTTGAGCATCAAGTTGTTTGCTGTAAATACCTTTATCTGGATTTCATGATCATTATCCTGAATCCAGGATTAGAATATGCCACAGTTTTCACTGTAAATATATTGGCTCATTGCTGTTTGTATTCCAGTGTTTGGGCCCCTACCAGTGAAGTTTCAGTGTTGTCATTGACCACAAGTGTATATTTAATACCTAAAGCATTATGCATCTGTAGGGAGGAAATAGCCATTTCATGTTGCCAACATTATGTTTTTTCTAATTGGGCTGGCTATATACAGTGTTCACTGGATCGAAATACATGTTTCGCTGAACAATCAAAGTGCTAAAGGTTCTCCTGTCAAGTTTTGAGACAAGCAAGCAAAACTGTTAAAGGGAGCCCTTAATGTCTATGGGGATGTAAAGAAATACTTCAGTGTTAAGAAATTCTTAATTAAGAAGATTCTTTAAAGAAATATTAAAATGGGAATAATAATCACATTGTAATCAACTAGGAAAGAAACTGGGAACTATTGTAGTGTTAGGGAAGATGTAGAAGGCTTGAGGCAATGAAGAATCACCTTCAGGGCCTCATCTTAAGTTTTCTATTTATTAAAATATGGTTTAATCAATGCTATTGCACACATGATTATACCAAATTGCCAGTAGTGACTACAAATTCAAAATGTTTTTGTGAAGGTAGTACCCAACCCACTGTTAGAATTGACACTCCATGGTATTATTGTGAGCGAACCTGGCATAGACAATAAGTGTCAGGGAACATTGAGCAAGGGGCTGCCCCACGAGAGGGCAAGACAGAGGCTGTCCCACACAGGTCATGCTCACCCCCATGGGTCTGCGCAGGGGGCAGAGCTGGGGCCTGCAGCATCCCATGGCACGGCAGGGTGATGGTGGAGCAGGAATTGGGGCTGAGATGTGGGTCTGAGGAGCCCACCAAGAGATGGGGCTGAAGGTCACCCCATGCCATGGATTCAACGTCCATCCAGAGGAGACCTGAGTGTCCCAGTCTGAGCTTGTAAGTGGGACCCCTGAGGTGGGGTGGGTGGCAGAAGTGGGGCTGGTTGGGGCCATTAAGGTCTGACACTGCGTGTGGAACGTGAAATGGGTTTTTAACTGCTAGAAGGATCCCTTCAAGAGTGGCTTTTTACATGAGTGGGACCACACTTCGTGCACTTGCTGTACCTATTCCATGAACAAATACCTAGCTGGCTTTACTGCTTCAGGCCTTTTATTTTTTATGTGCATTTAAGCATCTGACCAGGTACAAAATATCCAATGAGAGATGAAGAAAGCAGCTGAGTTTGGTTCTGTGGAAAACTGAGCTTTTGCAAGTGTAGGGCAGCATGCTGAGGATTTCTAAGTGAGCTACAGACAACACAGTGCAGATCAGCCTAGAAAAGGGAAAATCTGGATAGAGAAGGTTGGCACCCTCTTAACTCCTTTTTGGTCTGCTCTCCCTTCCCTTCAGAAAGATCATGGTCCTTACCCCAACACTCACAATACAATGTGTCTATTATATAGCCCTGAATGGAGTTTGCTCTGGAGAAAGAAAAGAAACTTCAGCAGCCTATGCAGCTAAAATGCATTCATTAACACACGTGGAGTGAGGGTTTCCTCTTTGTTTGCCCAAACATGCACCTGAGTCAATGAGCCTTAAAAGCAAAGCAAGAGGACATTTAGTGCTTGATGTACTAAAAGAGATGGTCCATGATCATGAGATTTCTTTTGGCAATATCCAACCTACTATTATTCTTCTACAATAATTTTTTTTCTTTCTCTCCATACCTCAGAAATAGCTTTCAGTTCTAAATCCAAAATGCATGATGCTGTAGTAGATTATTCTGTGGGAATGACCTGAAAGGGAATTTGTCCAGAAGAAAAGGGCACTAGAAGATCTTATGAAACCAGTGTGATTGCATTCTGAAAGGCTAAGAGTTTGCTAACACAGAGTAAGGCATCTATTTCATAGAATCATAGAATTATAGAGTCTTTTAGGTTGGAAAAGACCTTAAATATCATAGAGTCCAACCATTAGAACACTGTCAAGTCCACCACTGAACCATGTCCCTAAGCGCCACATCTACACGTCTATTTTAAATACCTCCAGGCATGGGGACTTAACCACTTCCCTGGGCAGCCTGTTCCAATTCCTCTTCCCTTTTGTGAAGAAATTTTTCCTAATATCCAATCTAAAATCAATCAATTTAAATCAGTCCCTCTTTTCTGAATCATCACTTTGAAACAGTGTTTCAAACATGACAATACTCTGTAAAAGACAAGGCAGCAGGGTAAAGCAGTAAGTGTGCTTTGCAATTACTTTCATGAGAGTCCTTCAGATGCCATATGGCTTTACGGAGGGTAATCTAATATGGGATGCAGAAGCACAGCATATGCTGGTGGATGAAATGCTGCTGAAGAGACATAGAAAACTCACAGGTCAGAATCTTCTTCTTTTCCTTTTATAACAACAGGAAATGTATTAATGATTAAGTTCTCCTGCTGAAAACCTTGAATGCTGTGGTATCCTAGATCCAGCCGTTGTTCCTTTGTCCGTAGTGAAGCTTGTGAAGTGCAGTAGAAAGTAGTGTCAAGAGAAATCTCTTATAATACAGCCTGGCTTCAGTTGCCTCCATTTATTCTGGGGCAGACAAGTTTCTGTCAGGGTATTGGAGGGCTCTGTCAGGGAAACATACAAAGGCAGAGAATAATCTTGCTCCAAGAACATGACAATAGAGCAGAGTTACGAGAACAGTCAGTTGGATGCTTCACCACATGTGGCAAGTCTCATGTCACTGTTAAAGCAAAGCCAGGAAACCTACCAGCATGTTGTGGGTTAATAATAAAACTATTACTGTTCTTAGAACACTCTGGCTGAAGCCAGATATCAAAATATACATAGCACATACATTTTATGAAACCTGTCTGGTTTTTGTACAGTATGTTCTGGCTGCACCCAAGGGATGCTGTTCAGTATGTGCTTTTTGTAGGTGGGGATGCACTGGCATTGAACTCAAGACAGAGGAGAACCCCTTCCTTCACTTCCTTCTCTTCTTCTCCCCCATTCCTCTAACGTTTTTTAAACTTTGAAAGCAGTGAAGTTGAGGAGAGGGGAGACCACCTAGTTTCCTTGTGATGGTACCAAAGCCACTGATGGCTGTCTGCACTTTTCTGGAGGAGAAAAGGAAGTTTGGGAAAGTCATGTCTTTGCAATGTAGAGGTTGTCTCAGTATGACAAGCTGCTGTAAATCCGGGAATCTAAAATGCACCTGGCTCATTAGCTGTCTTGCTGGTAAACATTTTTTGTTGTTAATGCTAAACGATCAATCTGGCTCAGGCTGCATGCTCCTAAAAATTGCAATTCTTTCTCTCTCTCCTCCGACCCAAATGTAACAAACAACTAATAATCATCACCAGTATATAATAAATTTCAGACTTACAGCCAGTGAGCAAGGCTGAAGTGCTATTTATGAAGTGGTCCGTAGACCTCAGCACATTGTTTAGCTGCATTTTGTTGCTTTTAGCTGTGGTATGTCCTAGGACTTTGCTATTATAGCCTGATGTAATCAGTGCCTCTGTGAGATTTCTTGAACAAACATCTCAACAGCTTAATTCTCTGCCTTCTGGGATCTGCAGACCTCACTTAGCTGTTGTAGGTGCCCATTTGTGTCTGGCTACTACCTGTCTCTGCTGTTAGTGACAGCTGTTTCCCATCAGAGATGGACACAGCCTCATTTTCACAAAATGCTGGTAATTCCTGGAACTTCGTGTTCCGGGTATATTGTTTCACCTTCTTTGTCTATACACACCAGCAGGTCCCTAGCTATGCTGATGTTAAGTTCTAATGCAGGCTTTATAAAGTCAGTGGTGACAAGTATGTTTCACCAGTGCTGTTCTATTTTTTCAACATAACTAAATAGGAGTCAGAGCCTGACTGTATCACTTTGGTAGGACATACTTTATTATTTTGCCACTGTTCTCCATTAAGACATTTTGCATGGGAATAATGGAAAGTAGTATTTCACCTGCATTTTGTTGAAAAGTGAGTGTCTCTGAGGTATTTTCATAACAGATACTTCATCTAAAAATGAAACACTTGAAATGCATAATCTTGTATTTACTTATGTTTTACTAAGGCTGTCTCAGGGAAGTTAACAGATAATTAATTTTTTTCTGCCAACAAGAACCTCTGCCTCTTCCAAGGGCTATTTTTTTACAGTGTTGGCAATATCATCTATTGTGCTTGCCTTGGCTTATTTTTGGCCACATGCACTTCTCAGTGTCACTTGAAGCTAGAAAAAAATTATGCAGTTATTTGACTTTTTTTTTTTTTTTTGAGATCCCAGGTGATTTTCATGTACACTAAAAAAAGTATTTCTTTCATGTCAAGCTAAGGAATTGCCATTCTGATATCTTTAAACAAAATCTCATCTTGAGGGCTCATTGATAGTAGGGTGTGGGCATACACTGTTTGTTACATACTGGGTCCCAGTTGCTTTTAAAAAGGTTTCTCTTTACAGTGTCTCATATCCCTTGATGCACAGGCTTTTTGCTTACGTACTTGTCTGCTTATCTTGAATGAAAATTCAGGATCTTGCTCTGCTTTCCTTAAGGGTTTATCAAATGCAGTAAAAATTTGTTTGAATTCAAGTATTAATTGAGCTTGTAATTCTGATGTTTGTAACCACTTTATTCTTGCGTATGGCAAATGTTGATTTGGTGTTGCTTAGCAATAAAAATAAATGATAATTTTAGCTAATCTTGGCTTCTTGTTTGAAAAAAAAAAAGCAAACAACCAAAACTCTCCCCCTCCCTGGTTACAGGCTACCCGCCTCTGTTTTCCTCTATAAGAGTACAGATGCCAGGCTTTCACTAGTACGTGCCATAACATCAAGAGTCCAATTTTGATGATTTTTAAGATAATTATGTCAATACCTTTCTTGCATGTATCATCCTCTTGTGTCTTAACAATCTGGCTGCCTTTTTTAGTGAAATCTTCAACTTCATTTAACATTTTATTTAGAATGAAATCTCACATCCATTGGGTATCTCTTCCCAATAGTCTTCATGTGCTGGTGTACACAATTGGAAGACCAGCATGTTCTTTGCAAAGCTGTCCACTCTGTCTGCAATTCTTTCTATCCCTTGCTTGTAGGGCTAGGGATATGGCCACGTTTTGAACATGGAGATGCACTTAATGTGTTGTTCTGTCCTTAGTTCTGCTTTTAGTCTACAGCATAGTTGCTTTGGCTCTTTTAATATTCTTGTGAAGCATTGCATCTGATGAATTCTGTCCAAATAGCAAATCACCAAAGAACTGTGCTTTTTGTTGACTGCACATCTGCTCTGCTCTGCTTTACTAATCACACCTACTATTAATAACCTGAACATCTAGCAAGGTATCAGATGTTCCTCAAAGAATCTTTGCCTAGTAGATAACACAAAATATTTTTGAGGTTTTTTTATACTTGTTTATTATGGGATTTCATACCTAAATAACAACTTTGTCTTTTGAAAAAAAATCTTTAATACGGGATGTATAGCTTGTTAAACAAGAAAGGTAAGGTCTATCAGTTTTTACTAGGTAAAGAAAATAGTCAGAAACTTATTTTCTTCCTGCATCACTCTTTAGCTATACCTAGCTGAAACATGAAAATTCTGCAGTGATGTTAAGGCAGAAAGTTTCATCTTGTTCCAAACTTTTGTGAAACTTGGTGTCATGGTTTTGGCTGGCATAGAGTTAATTTTCTTCCCAGTAGCTGGCATAGAGCTGTGTTTTGGATATAGTATGAGAATATTGCTGATAACACACTGAAGTTTTAGTTGTTGCTAAGTAGTGTTTATGCTAGTCAAGGACTTTTCAACATCTCATGCTCTGCCAGGTGCACAAGAAGCTGGGAGGGAGCACAGGCAGGACAGCTGACCCAAACTGTACAAAGGGCTATTCCATACCATATGACTTCATGCTCAGTATAGAAACTAGAGGGTCAGGGGGGCAAAGAATGGCTGCTCAGGAACTGGCTGGGCATTGGTTAGTGGGTGGTGAGCAACTGCATTGTGCATCACCTGTTTTTTTGTTGTTGTTATTAAATAATTTTTAAGTAATTAAAAATGAAAAAATTCAAAAAATAATAAAAATATTATCATTTTCCCTTCCTTTTCTGTCCTATTGAACTGTTTTTATCTCAACCCACAAATTTTATTTTTTTCCCCTGATTCTCTTCCCCATCGACGGGTGGGGAGGAGTGAGCTAACAGCTGTGTGATGTTTAGCTGCCTACTGGGTTAAACCACAAGATTTGGTTATGTTCTGATTTCAGGGTAAATTTTGGCCTGCAGTAACTTCAGTTGCAGAGCCGTAAGTGCAGACAGGAGAAGACAATCTTAGGCACTTCCTGTGTGCATCTAGATTTCTGGGTGGGACGTATGCTGGTTACTAGATTTTATGTATATCATTAGCAGCTATATAGAAGATACACGTAAGGTAGGTGTTTCCTCACTAGGTGGGAATATAACATGTAGTATAGAAACGTTGCTGATTTCTAGCATCACTGAATCAATCTAGGGTGACAAACCATTTTCCTTTTTCTGTGTGTTTTGATCAACTTGCGTCCACGCACAATACTTCATGTAGCTGCTGTAGCGGCCAGTGCTGCACTTGAGATTTATTCTGGAAAGGGAACTAGGCAATGCTTAATGTTTTCAGCTTCTAGTGATTCTGGTAATCTGTAAGTCTGTATCAGAATTCACATTTAAAGATTTACAGTGGATTTTTTAAAACTATTAAACCTATTTGGACTGTGCTTTCATAATCAGTTCAGATTGAAATTACGTGGGTCCAATGCCAAAGCATGCTATTTTGAGAATCTCATGGTAGAGAGAAGACAGTGGGATTTTATCTGATAATATAAGGCAGGATTGGAATTATTATCTAGGCAATAATGAAAAGAAGGGTAAGGACATGTCTGACTAGCATCTATAGAAAGGGACAAGGGAGTTAAATCTTGACAATATCAGGAAACCTTTCCAGATGCCCTACGTTAAAACAGGGGTCTCTATAACTACAAGCTACCTACTTACATCACACAGGAATTTTAATCAGTTTTAAATTTTCAAACCCAGAAACTATGAGCATTTAAGCCTATGGTACAGTGAATTATCATAATAGTGATCATATTTTCATTAGGTACCTTATTTTCATGTAATTTCTTTTTGAATATACAATTTTAGGACAACAACTGACTGGGAAATGTTATACTTGAAAAAATGGTTAAATAATTACAAGAAACCTTGATGTTCCACTAAGGGGGTTGAGGGGGCGGGGCAGAAAAAGCGCTCCAAAATAAACCAAACTCTTCCAATTCTTCCAATTAAGCAAGAAGGTTAAGGTAAAAAAAATGAAGCTTTTCTGTACTAGTTATAGTATACATGCTACTTTTCATTACAGATACTAGTCATAGCAGGAAAGTAGTACCTACAAATACTGTTGTAAGACAAATGAGGTAGGATTTATTTCAGCAACTGAAGCTGTAAAACAAAGTAGTTAATGTTTGAGTAATTGTTTTGAACTCTCTATTTTATAGCTACTTGCCTGTTTATGTATTACTGACTTTTTAAAAACTTCAGCTGTGCTTGTTCAAATTATAGAGGACTCTGGTCAAGGGCGGAAATCTTTTGGGAGGGTGTCAAGGAAAGATGTAGGTGGGGGTCAGCCAACAATTATATGCATTCTTGGATAACTGGCTTCCTTTATGCACAACAGCAAACAACAGCTTATGATCTGTAGCACTGATAGCAGAGTCGTGCTTCAGTGCTTTCTATACTGCACGTTAGGCATGACTTTGTTCACTTCAAATTCTTGAAATGCACTTTACGCAATTCTACTTACTTTGTCTTTCCTCAGGGGCAATGATCAGGAAAAGGGTTTAGGTTAGGATTGCAATGGTTATCAAATTTGTATTTGGGTAATAATAAAAAAATTAGTTTTAACCTGACATTGTGGGGAGAAAGAAATAATGTAGAACTTCTATAAAACAGGTGTTAGTTTATCACTTTAACAAATAAATGAGCAATGTTTCTCTAACCACTACTTAATTTTTAAGTCATACTCATTATGACCTGTTCCTGCTGCCAGCGGGGTGTAAGGACCAACAATAAATGGATCATTTCCATAACTTTTGGTCTGGACAGTGTGTAATAACTGTATTTTTGGGGCTCCTTGCACATGTCTATTTAATAAGTGCTTGATATAGTGCCATATCCTGTATGAAAACACTAAAAGGTTCACTTTTAGTTTTGCTCAATTGCTGGAATGTTTTTAAGTTGCTCTTAGATACGCAAGCTCATGCAGTGGACTAGTGAGTATATCATCCCACTGACAATCCTGCTGGAAAAGGAAATTGCAGATCAGAAAGGCATTTGTTTCTATAGTGAGGACCATAGTCTGGTGAGTGTGTTTAAAATTACTTGTTGTTTCAGAGAGTTTCTCACTTCTAACAGCAACAACACCCATTTTAGGCAGAAAGAAGCCCTGTGAAACAGTAGAAAACTTCAGCAAAGACTTTTCCAGCTGCAGTATGCGATCCCCATGAAAGCAGTTGCATAAATAGACCGATGCCTGATTTTGACTGGAGAGGGAAAGCTCTCACATGAAAAATGGCTGTCGGAATTGATAGAAGGTTAACATCCAGCCCATGCTGTGTGCTAGCTGAGGACTTTTTGTGGCAAGATGTAGCAGTTCAGTGTTGCAAGCAACACCATATACAGTCATCACACCTTGTCTGGAAGGCTCCACAGAAGAGCAAACAAGCTTTATGTAGGCAGGTAGGTAGTGTAATTCAGTTTTACAGCTGATGAAACAGGTATTTGAAATCTAAGGGCTCTCCAGTTTGGTGAGTGCCTCCTAATTTAGCCTGGGTACAAACAGAAGAGAGAGTGGCTTAAACTTAACTACCCACAATAGTAGTAAGAAATTTGCATAGGAGGTGACAATAGAAATCTCCATCTTTAATTATGAACTCACCCTTAAAAGACCTCCTGTTATTCCGTATGGCATTCTGTATGTTGTTCTGAAAGGCATTTACATTCCATTATTTTAAAAGTTTGGTGATAGATGTGTATTTTACTCTTAAACTTGTCATTTAGCTCCAATCCGCATTGTGTGATCCCTCCTCCTCCTCCTGGTCCCTCCGCTTAAAAACAAATTGGAGAAGTGCTCTGATCCTGTCAGTTTAGTCTGCTACTATGAGTTGAAAATTAAAGCTTGTATACTCAGAGCCTTCACAGCGCCAGTGATTTTGCCTTTTCAAAACGTATTTTATTCTCCTTTTCATGCATTGACACAGACATGCCTTTCAGATGCTCTTCAGCTACAGCTGTGTGCACTTGTATTGATAAACTTATCAAATAAACTCAAGCAAAATTGACTATCAAAGCGAAGGAGATAAGTAAAATGACATTTTCTTATGGAGAAGAAAAAATGAAAGAAAAAGAAGAGAAAATCAAGTATTTTTAAAAATAGACTAAACCAATGAAAATATTTTCTCAAGTAGACAATAGCATTCTGTACAGAAGGCAGTTGT